>PQXP01000042.1:0-99710 GCA_002973495.1 Apiotrichum akiyoshidainum
GGGGGGGGACGACAGCGCGGCGGCCCTCTCTCTCTCGACTCTCAGCGACACGCACGCACGTTATTATAAATTGGCCACGCACTGCATCGCAGTTTTTCGTAACCTCTCTCCTCCTCACTACTCACCCACTCACCACCACCACACTCTACAACCATGCCCTTTCAAGACCTCAACGACGATGTACTGCGCAACATCGCATTCTTCCTCGAGCCCTTTGCCCCAGACACATGGAGGTACCACCTCAACTCCAACTCTGCCATGCGCGATGCAGAGTCGCTCGCGCCCTGGTCGACCCCCCTCCCGTCACCGCCTCTCTCGCCGACACAGGGGTGCCACACCCCCCTGTCTCCCAATGAGCGCAGTGTAGAGCCACCTCTCTCCCTCCCCGCCGTAATCAAGCTCCGCCAGAAACAACAACGCCCCGAGAGCAAGCACGTTGTCACATCTTCCATTTATCCCGAGTGCCCTGCCCCCCACTGGCGCAGCCTGTCCCTACCCGTGTACAAGTGGCACGACATTCAGCAGTTCCGCGAGACATGTAGGCTAGTATACCGCGCGGTGCCCCACCCTCTCGGCTACCTCGACATCGGCGAGCAGGACATGAAGCGCTGGCTGCACAACGCCAGCCTGCCAGAAGTCCGTGTCCTTCTCGACCGCATCAAGTAAGTGTGGCGTTTCTCGGGGCTTGTTTCTGGGTCTCTGACACAATCAGGCGTGTCCGCCTCCGCGGGGCCCAGCATGTAAACCACGCATCGGCACAGGCGTCGTTTGCAACGTTCTTCGAGCTCCTCCAGCACCTCCCCGCCCTCGAGATTCTCGAACTCGACAACACCTTCTGTGCACACCGCAACTACGGATTCGGCGAGGAGGACGAGGCGGAGAACACCATCCAGCCCGTGGCGCCGGGCGAGGTGACGCTCCCGCGCGTCCGCGTACTCTCTACCACGATGGAGTGCCGTGTCTGCTGCGTGGCCGTCCCGTACGTGCTCAACCAGCACCTCCGCACCAGTGTCGAGCGCCTTCGCCTCGCCGCACCGATCCCACCGCTCCCCTCCCCGTTCCTTCTCCGCGCCCTCGGCGGTCCCGGCAGCGTGCTCACGACCCTGGTGCTCAAGCTCCCAGAGACCTGGTCGCCGACGCTGGTGCTCGAGTGTCTTGCGGGCTGCACGGGTCTGCGCGAGCTGTTCGTCTCCTTCTACGACCTGTCACGCAAGGTCGAGGTCATGAAGCACCTCTCGACGGACCGCGCCATGCCCAAGGCCGACGCCGCCGCAGCATTCTTCTCCGCGCTCTCAATGTTCCCCGAGCTCGAAACGCTCGATCTGTGTCTGTCCATTGAGGCGTTCCTGTCCGAAAAGCCAAACCTGCGCGACACGAAGCGCCAGCGCATTGTCGAGGCATCCCACGTCCTCGCCGCCCACGGCGTCCAGCGCGGATGGTGGTGGACCCGCATCATGGACCTCGACTACGGCCAGCTCATGGGCTACGAGCGACTCGCGTGGGAGGCCCGCGGGCCCCGCGTCCAGATCGCCCCCGAGCCCGCCTGGCTCCACCCCATGGTCGTGCGCAATGCCGACGGACAGGGCACGCGCCAGCCCATGCCCGATGAACTCTGGGGCTGAGAGCAGAGCAGAGCAGAGCAGAGATCAGATGTATACAGAGATACAGCTATACAGATATACAGACACGCAGTACACGTCGAGATAGGGACGCAGCATAGACCGCAGCATGCAGTGACTTTCCATATCTCGTCTTCGCTTGCACCGGCAGTGAGAGGCCCCAAGGAGGAAGCGGCGAATGTGTCACCCAGACCTGCGCGCAGAGGAAACAGAAGGCACGCCTTTCATTCCCCGGGCACCGCAGCCAGTTCTGCCTCAGTTGGGTGGTACAAGGAGCGCAGGGGTCGCAGTGCCCACAACTGCAGCCGAGGATTTGAGCAAACGGTTATGCACGAAACTGCCTGGTTCCCGGCCAGTCTGCACGTTTCTGGTGGCGAGTGGCCCAGCACCAGGACCGAAACGTCAGACTGTGAGACAGACGCTTACAAAACGGACAAGCGGAATGTTTGTGATGTCGCCTACCCCTTGACCTGACGGGACACCACCTTTCAGCCCCTTTCTATATGACCACCATCGACAGGACGGGCTCGACGTCAAGAGCACAGCTTCAGTCCTGTATGCAATGCGCGCAAGAGAGGAAGTCTGCGGCACTCGGAGACATAGCAACCCGGAACCTTGCTGGGGCCACAGGCTGCGCTCCGCCAGTTAGGGCCCACGGCCACATACTGAGACCGACCCGCGTCGAGCTCCCTGGGACGATGTCTTCGCCACGTCCATTTCTTTGGCCCATCATATCCATCATCTACTAGAGTCAGGCCCCCCGCGTCGAGAACGCTTGACATTCATATGGAACCAGGCCAGTGTCCTCTTCGACGTGCGATGTATTGTTCCTTCTCTTCTCTCCATTTCTCTTTCTTTCTTCACTTCTATAACCTCTCCACCTCCTCCCCCCTCCCCTCCTCCCTCTCAACCTATCTGGACCATCTTTACCAAAACCCCACTCTCACGCTTTCTACACACACTCGTTTCGCCACACAGTCCCGTCCCCATCGCAATCTCTTAAATCTTCCCTTCCCTCACATTCTCCCCATCTCCCCTCTCGACTTCTATCAATCTCATGGCCCAAGTTGCGTGAGCCACACATACCATGTCTGTGAGGTTACTGTTCGTTCTTTCTGCCGTGGCCGTACTGTCGTCACCACCTTTTGTTGCTGCACAGTGAGTGATTGCTCACTTCCATCCCCAAGCGACAACCATCATAACACCCCAGGGTGAAACTGGCCGCTGCTGCTCCCGCCGCCGGAGCCCCTGTATCAACTGCCGCGGCATTCAATCGCAGAGCCTCGTCCAGTGGAGAAGCCGGCGGCGGGTCCAATAAAATTGTGATCGCTGGTGGCATTGTGAGTACTCTGCCACATCCAGGCCTGTAGCTGACTTTGCAGGTTGGAGGTCTCATTCTGGGAGGCATCGCAATCCTTATTGGGTGGTACATTCAGAAACAGCACGACCAGTGAGTGGCGGCCCGCCACGAACCTGCTGCTGACGCACAGACGCCAAGATGCCGAGGCGAGGTTCTCCTACGTCAGCGAAGTCGGCGTCGAGCGGGGGCCTGTGCTGGAGTCGCACAGCGAGTTTGCCACGGCCAGGACGGAAAACGCAGCGGTGATTGCGAGGGAGGCCGCCACACCGTTGCTGCCGACCGTCGTCCCCCGTCCTGACCATCTTTCAGTTACCGTCGACCAGAACAGCGACTTTCGCAGCAGCACAAACACCTTTGGGTTTGTGGAGGGGGAAGAGGTCGCTTCTGGAAGTGGAACCCTGCAATTGTCGGCACCCGCTACTTCTCCGTCGAGCGCCCAGAGCAGTGTCGGCCCCTCGGTGTCGTCGGCGACCGACCCTACAAGCACTCCCAACGCGAACAGCCTCGCGCCTCCGGGGGAAGAAAAGAAAAATTCCAATCGTAAGTCCTCTCCAGATAGCCTCTTGCGCGAGCTGACGCTGGCAGGCATATCCTACGGCACGGTAAAGCCAGCGCGCCGCCCGCTCTCTACGACCGAGGACCTGTTCAGCTCGCCCGTGTGGGACGACACGAACATTATGACGTACCCGCCCCCCGGTTCGCCCGTGCGCCACTCCAAGGGCGAGACCATGGACTTTACCGCCGGCGCGCTCCTCAGCTCTCCCGTGGCCGACCCGCCGATTCCGCCGCCCCCCCGGCCGCTGCCTCCCCCGCCAGGCGAGTCGGCGGCGCCGCCAGCGCAGTCGGAGAAGCAGGCCCTCGCTCTCGCCTTACAGGGCCGGCGGGAGCGGCCAATGTCGATGCCGCCGATGTACGACCCCCAGTGGCTGGAGGAGATGGAGGCCGCCGAGGCGGCCCGCAAAGCCGCCGAGAGCGGAGGTGGCGCGGCGGCGCCATAGGCGACGGCGACGGACGAGTAGCTCATATCACATACCAGCAACCACAGACACGACATGCAGTAGACCATGCAGATGCAAGATGCACTTCTATTCTGACCATGGTCGCGATAGTAGGCTCCCACAGACTTGCCAGGTAGTCCTGTCGCCTGATCGTCCTCTGCCAGTGGCGTAAGTCACAATCTGCCAGTCGGAAGCGCACACTCGCGGGCCAACTCTGTGCCGAAGCTAGAGTCGGAACGTGTCGTGCCTTCTTGTGGCCTAGCTCCGGCCCAAATTACAACCTGCCAAGGTCGTTTCTCGATTCCAGCGATGGTGTTCTGGCGTGTCATTGGCCTCGCCTTCCATGTTCTCCCCACTCTTTCTGGGTTCATCTCTTACTTGAACATCATTTTCCATGCTCTCAGCTCGGACCGACAGGCCATTTCCAGCCAGCTGCCCCATGTGGTGAGCATTTTCACGTGCCATGCCACCTGCCGCTGGCCGCTCTTGCCTGTATTGCGCAGCGCAACCGCTACATGCGAGCGGTCAGCGCGCAGAACCCCTGCAAGCCGCTGCGTACCGGGTGTGATTTCCTCTGCGCACGTGATGCCGTCCACTCCAGCCCTTGCCCGAGTAGCGATGAGAAACCTCCGCCGGAAAGCATGAGAACATTAACTCGCCGCCTGCCCTCAGAATCGAGGGACTGGTCGTCGTACACTCGGCCATCATCCGGCACACCTCCCCATCACCCGCACATACAGCGGCTGGCTGGCTGGGTCAATTTGCAGCGCCTCACTGGCAAAGTGACGTTAAATGGCATCTACCTCCGACGGAAACATGCATTTTAACTAACTTTAACGGCCTTTCTGTCTTGGCACCAGGTACCCGCCTCGTCGTCTTGCGGCAGCTTCTGTTCGTCAGTCGTCAGTCAGTCTGGCCATCATGAGCGGCACAGAGCCAGTGAAACAATGAATGTCAGGAGAGCCCAAGCATAATATCAGAGTCTCCGCTACGTACCAGTGAATGCTCGCAGCAGACAGCAAGCAAGAGGCAGGCCGGAAGGCTGCGCACTTGGTCCCTCGAGCTCTGTCCTGATATAAAGCGGACCAGCTTCTTCTGTGCTCAGCGCACCTCTCTCTCTCTTCCTCTAGAACATCGATATCGAGCGATAGAACGGACACAACACCATGCGGCTCAACCTTCTCTTCGTGGCGGCCCTAGCGGGGCTCGCTCAGGCCAGGGAGCTTCCTCCCCTCGCGCTGATCCCCGGCGACTCAGTCGAGTCGAGCGGCCGCGAGGCGCCAAAGTTACAGAACCTCGCTGCGCGCGGGATAGGCGCCGCCGACGGCCTTGACCCACGCAACCCGCTGCAGGCTCTCGGCAGGTTCATCAGCGGGAGCCCCGCCGGCGCCCTCGAATGGGGTGCGCTGAACAATACGAAACGCCAGTCAGGCAGCTGCGAAAATCCTGGCTTCGTCCCTTGTACCACCGTGCCCAACAGATGCACGAAACCCGGCAACGAGTGTTGCAGTCCGGACGGACCGAACGCGGGATACACATGCCCCAGGGGCGGTGGCTGTTGTCCCAACAAACGCGGATGTCATGATTCGGGCTACTTCTGCTGCGAGGGTAAGTCTATCCCCGAGGAATCGATTGCCTTTTATCAGCCTCCTCGACCTTCATGAAAACGCGAGGCGACGATGTCAGTCTTCCTGCCTCTGTCATTTTCACCTCGTGCTGTGGACGCCTCTATCAGTGCGCTCGATTGACACTGCAGACAACGGGTCGTGCCCGGAGGGAAGCACTTGCTGCCCCGACGGCAAGTACTGTGCTAGGAGCGGCTACGCGTGCTGTTCAAATGGTCGTAAGTAGTGCTGGTGAGTAAGAAGCATGTGCTAATTTTCCAAAGAGGGTTCTTGCCCCCAGGGCCAGGATTGCTGCGGTACCGACCACTGTTGGGAGCCGACCGGAGCGTGTTGCGACAATAGTGCGTTCCTCGAGGTTCAATTCTCGGCGCACTGTCAATGTCAAGAACTAACCCGAGGCAGAGCACTCGTGTAAGCCTGGCTACAAATGCTGCGGCGATGGCTGCATGGAGAGTACCTCTACGTGTTGTGGTACACGTGCATGCCCCGAGGGGTGAGTCTCAGTTGCTGCCTCATAATGCTGATGACAGCTACACGTGCTGTGGCGACTCGTGCGCTCCGGCCGGCGGCATCTGCTGCCCCGGTAGGTGGCTCTGTGGTTTCTGTCACTGACGGCCTAGGTAATACCCACGCATGTGATGCGGGGTAAGTTGCACAAGCAATTCAGAAAAATACAGAACTAACCAGTAGCACGGTCTGCACGGCCACAGGTTGCAGTGAGTAGATGCATCGCCGGACATGACTCTTCTAACGTGGCAGCCCTGCCCAAGCAGAACGTCTCCGTCTCGTCCCCCACGGACGCCAAAGTCATTGACTGGGACCGGGACGTCAATCTCGATGGCAACTGGAACGAACCCACCACCTGTGACCCGTGGAACGAGGCGCGCTCGCTGACCGGCGACGGCAACGCAACTGTCACTTTTGACCGTAAGTTTGGTCCTCGACCTGGCCACTAACTTGCAGCATCGGTCAAGGGCGTCAGCGTGTCGCAGCAGCTGATGAACACGGCCGGCTTCCAGCTGTTCCTGAACGGCCAGCCGGTAGACTGGACCAAGACGGCGTCGGCCAACTACACTGGCGACACCTCGGACACGGGCAACTGCTTCCTGTCGGCCGGCATCGTGTTCGACCAGGCGCCCGCGTCGGCGCGGTCTACGGACTCCAACACCCTTCGGTGGGCCTTTAGCGGCACTACCCCCGACGGGGCCCCCGGTGCTTCGAACGACACCTTGGGAACCGCCATCGGCGGTGGTGGCGACCTCAATGGCATTCTCAACAAGATGGCGGCGTACGGCTCGGGCGAGCAGCTCCTCAACGACCTGGCATCCGGCGGTGTCATCACTGGCCCCATCGGCGCCCGCGGCGGAGACGACAACGTCATCACGAACGCCGACGACCGCGACGGAGGCGGATCCGGCGCGGGAACCGGATCTGGCGGTGGAACCGGATTTGGCGGTGGATCGGCATCGGGCTCCGCTGCCAGCCCGTCCGGGAGCAGTGGTAGTGGTAGCGGGAGCGGCTCCGGCAGTGCCCGTGCTGCTTCCGGTGCTCTCAAGCGTGTCTCGGTAGGCGAGATCACCATTGCCGGTCTCACTGCTGCGGCGGCTGCCATCGCTCACTCGCTTCTTTAGAGCGGTGCGGACAATGGACAATGGGCACTCCACTCGGACAGTGTGCAGAGGACATTTGACTCGCAAGTCCCCCTTTTTCTAGGAGGAGTTTGATGTTACACTTCTATTTCTCGGAGGAGTTTGATGGCAACAGGGTTCTGTCGGTGTGCGAGAACAAGAATGAAGAACAAGAGCCAAAAGGGTCAGGACGGCGGAGGAGGCTCACGCGCTCGAGTAACAGACCTGGCGAGCAACGGTCCCACAAGGGGGTTCGTTTAGATGTTCAGATAGAAGGACACCAGGCACTCTGGTTCCGCATTTCTCCGTCCCTCTCTCCATTCCAAATATCATTCCTTCGCAGCGTACGTTCGGTCCAGGGGAGGTCAAGCAGAAGAAGGCAACCGTGGCTGGCCACAGCTGAGCTTCCCGACGGACAAATCTTTCATCGGCCACTTAGCTCAGTTGGTTAGAGCGTATGCTTAACAGTCGAAGACTCTTACGCATAAGGTCGGCGGTTCGACCCCGCCAGAGGTCACGGATGCGAGCGCGAGAGCGCGAGTACGCCTTTTTGGGCCTTCTTTTGAAAGAAGAGGCGACAGCGGAAGACTGTAGGCGACATTCTGGCTGGGCGTGTCACTCTGTGCTCTGGGAGGTGGCCGCCACCATGTTTGGGTGATGTCGCACAGTTGTGTACCGGTGTACGAGCCAGTTGCCACGTGCCGTTTCTCCTCCCAGCCCCCAGAGTTGCAAGCTCTGGCTCCGCCCCTACGCTATGCGCAACCCAGGAGTGATGAAGAGGCCATCGAGTATGCAAGAAAGCTTTCTCGTGAGCGGCCGCACGGTGAAGACCGAGTCACACGATCAGCGCAGTCTTGATGATCATCGGGAGTGTCAGTGGCGCACGGCCTCATTAGCGGCCTGCTTCCTGGGTAATGTCTCCGTCCTCTTCACGTTCCGCGCCTGCTCTTTCCCCCCCGGTCTTGGGCCAGCGCCCTCCCACTCCCATTCTGGTTCCCTGTTGCCGCAGCTCCATACCGCTCGGTGCTCTCGCGCGCTGCTCGCATGTATTCATGCGAAGGTCTCTATCGTACAACCCGCACCCAGTTCCTGTGGGGCGGATACGTTTTCCCGCTATCCGACGAGCGCAGGCAGGCCGGACAGGGACATGAACATGGTGGATTGGAGATAAAACGGTGCGATGTCGGACATGACGAAAAGATTCGGGTGTCGGCGGCAATGGATTCAAACGCAAGCGCCCGTTCACTGCCGGGGTCGATGTCGATGTCGCGCGCTCAGCACACTTAGTACTTGGGGGTCGACTCGAGCTTCTGGACCTCCTCGAGGCACTCGGCGAGGCCCTCCTTCCACTCGGCGGTCTCCTCGGCAGTGGGGGCCTTGGCGTCCTTTCCGCGCTTGACTGGTGTGGAGCTGACATGTTAGTACGAGAAAGCGCGACCCGACAGTGTCAACGTACCAGATGAGGACACACGAGGTGGCGCGCTTGGTGCCGGAAGCGGCGCCGAGCTCCTCCCTGTAGCGTTAGTGATGTGCTGCGCCTGAAACCCGAGTCAGCACTGTACTCACTTGCTGACGACCCAGCAGTACTCGACACCGTTGGCGTCCTCGGCGAGGATGGGGAGGTGGGAGAGGACGTCGATGGGGGTGATGTTGGCTGCGAGGACAAGAAGACCCTTCTCGCCCTTGCGGAGGGCCTTGACGACCTCCTTGACACCACGCTTGAGCTGGCGGGCCTTGGAAGCGCGCTTGACAGTCTTGAGGACCTTCTTCGAGAGCTTCTTGCCGGCGAGGGGCGAGGCGATGGGGGTGATGGCCTCAAGGGGGACCTCGACCTCCTGGAATTGTTAGCTCTGATCACAAGGACTCTGGCACAGCGAAGGAGATCCCGGTGCGTCTGTTCGGCGATCCACCTCCAACCTGTGTCCCCGGGATAATCACCTTCTCCTCCTCGGCAGCGAGAGACTTGCGCTTCTCCTTCTTGGCCTTCTTGTCGGCAGCGTCGAGCTCGGCGACGTCGCTCTTCCTCTTCTTCTTGGACTCGTCCTTGGCCATGGTGTCGGTGGATGTGGGTGGGTGGTGGTGGGGATGGATGGGGTATGGAGTAGTAGGTGGTCTCTCGACGTCGAGCAGCAAACGACCCCGGGCTCTGGCTGAGAATTCAGAAAATGGCAGAAATCCAAAAGTCCTTTTTTAAAATGACGTGGGCTTAAAATTTCTGTATCAAAAAATGCTGCCACGTGGAACTCACGCGAAAACACAGTATGTGGGGTCTCCACACTTTCTCCAGGGTGGCAGGCGGCGGGCAACTGCGACTCCACCGCGCGTTGTTGCCGGCAGTCGCTTGTCGCCTCTCGTCTCGATCAGCTCGAACACGTTTCTACTTTTATTTCTCTCTCTCTCTCTCCCCACCACCACCACATCCACCCATCACCATGGTCGACGTCAACATCCAGACAACCATCAGCCCCTACACCCAGCAGCCCGTCTGCACCCGCCCTCTGCTCTCGCCCGCCGAGCTTGACGCCGTCATCGCCCAGGCCGTCAAGGCCCAGAAGGCCTGGCGCAAGGTGTCCCTTGACGAGCGTATCGCCATTGCCGAGAAGTGGATGGTGCGTTTACAAAATGTAGTGACGAAAACTTACCGCAGACCGAGTTTGAGGCCGTCTCGGACCTCCTCGCTGAGGACCTCTCGCTTCAGATGGGCCGGTGAGTCGCTATCAGGCTCTGTGCTGGCCTCGCCCACCCGTGCTCGTGCTGACAACAGCCCCATCGCCTACGGCAAGGGCGAGGTCAAGGGCACGCTCTACCGTGCGCGTCACCTTATCAACATTGCCAAGGAGTCGCTCGCGCCCATCCCCCAGACTGCGACAGACGACGACGCTAACAAGCGCACCATTATCAAGCAGCCTCTCGGTGTTGTTGTGTGAGTACGAGTCGACTATTCCCTAAGCATGCGCCTGGGAGGCCAGAGGACAGATGTCAGCGACGATTCTTGCTCGCTGGCACACTTGCAATCTGCACGCACGCCGGTGCACACGAGGCCGCCTGCGCCCACCGTGCAGGGCTATCACCTGCCCACGCCATGCCAGGAACATGATATCGTGCGCCTCGTGCTCTGTTCTGCCTGTTCTCCCCTTCCTGTAATGCGCCTCGTGTGTTGTGACCGGGAGCTGCAGTGTCGTGCTCGGGCCATGCTGACTCTCAGCGCCATCACCCCCTGGAACTACCCCCACCTCTGCACTGTCAACTCTGTCATCCCCGCTCTGCTTGCCGGTAACGCGGTGATCCTCAAGCCCGCTCCCCAGACGCCTGTTCCGTCCGAGCGTGTGCTTTCCGCCTTTATTGCCGCCGGCCTCCCCACCAATGTCCTGCAGGTGATCCACCTCACCCAGGACGTGACCCTCAACAACCTGTGCACCGACTCGCGCGTCGACTTTGTCGCCTTCACCGGCTCTGTCGCCGGCGGCCGTGCCGTGGAGCAGGCGGCCTCCAAGGGCGAGGGCTTCAAGGGCGTCGGCCTCGAGCTCGGCGGCAAGGACCCCGCGTACGTCCGCGCCGACGCCGACCTCAAGTACACTGTCGGCAACCTTGTCGACGGCGCATTCTTCAACTCTGGCCAGTCGTGCTGCGCCATCGAGCGCATCTACGTGCACTCTGCCGTGTACGACGAGTTTGTCAAGCAGTTTGCCGCCCAGACCCGCGCCGACTACAAGCTCGGCGACCCCATGGACCCCGCTACTACGCTCGGCCCCGTCGTCTCGCTCGCGTCCGCCGCGCGCGTCCGCAAGCAGGTCGCCGACGCCGTCGCGGCCGGTGCCACGCTTCTCGTCGCCGAGTCCGAGTTCCCCGGCGCCAAGGAGGGCACGACCCTCGTCGGCCCCCAGGTCCTCGTCAACGTCGACCACTCGATGGACGTCATGTCTGAGGAGAGCTTTGGCCCCGTCATCGGCATCATGAAGGTCGAGTCGGACGAGGAGGCGCTCGCGTTCATGAACGACTCGGCGTACGGCCTCACCGCGTCCGTGTGGACCAACGCCGCCGACCCGGCGTCGGTCCAGGTGTTCAACACCTTTGTCGAGGACCTCGAGACGGGCACCGTCTACATGAACCGCGCCGACGCGCTCGACCCCGCCCTCCCCTGGACCGGCGTCAAGAACTCTGGCCGTGGCATCTCGCTCTCCGCCCTCGGCTACGACCAGCTCACGCACGCCAAGGCGGTCATGATGCGCATCAAGACCGCCTAATCTTCTTTTCGGATACTCTATGCTTCTGATTAGACAAGACACTTATGTTGATAAAATTACATTTTCCTATGTGAAGAGTTGTTATGCGGTGGGGCGTGAAGAGTGAAGAATGGAATGAAGAGGGCTTGTTACTGTGGTCGTGTCGTGTGGCGTTATTCGGCATACAGCCAGTTTTCGTAATACGTGAGGCTCGTCTTTGGCGGCTCGTACGTGTCGATCTTGATCGTTTCAGTCGGCACGCTCGCCGAGCGGACGCTGGGCTGGATGCCCGGCGACAGCTCGTCCGGTTCCTGCCCGCTGGCGAGCTGCGCGGCGCGCACATACAGCTGCAGGTCCTGGGGCTCGGCCGTCGAGCCCGTCGCGAGCACCTCGTCGTCCTGGTAGTGGATGTACCAGTCGTAGTCGCGCACCCGCTGGTCGAGGTCGGGGGGGTCGAGCAGGTTGGCGACGAGCGTCTCGACGACGTGCGGCGGGAGGTCGGGCTCGAGCGTCGTCGACAAGCTGAGGCTGTTGGTGCTGTCGTCGTCCTCGCGGTTCCCGCCGCGGCTCGGCGAGGTTGTGGCGGCCCACCGCCGGCTCGTCCGCCGCGAGCTCTCGTTGGACCGCGGCGTAGGCGAACCGGTCTCCGTAGCCGCTACGGTCTCAAAGGGCGAGTAAACGCCGTTCTTTGTCCGGTGGCTGTTGTCAGCCAGGTAGGTCTATCACTATCGGGACACCTACCTCGTAAACTTGAGAGTGGACGTCATCTCGTACGCGTAGATCTTCTCCACCTGCGAGAGCACATGCGGCTTGTAGTAGTTGCTAAACAGCGTCGCGGGGGTCGTGGAGATGCTTTCGCCGTCATCGCCCAGCACACCCAGGCCCGGTGGCTCGAGGTGCGCGGACGTGAACCAGTGCCGGTAGTTGGGCCGCGGGGCGCGGGGGATCGTGGCAGACGCAGACTGCACGCCAAGCTGCGGGTTAGATGGCACCATTAGTTAACCCACAAAGAGATTGATGGCCGACTGCTTGTCCGCGTCGAGGATCGAGTTGTTAAAGTATCGCCGAATGTTTTCTGCCGTCAGCTTCACAGCAGAGGCCGCAGCTCACGGGCAAGGTCGCGCGAGTGGCTCGTCCACTGCGTCGCCTTTGTAGGGCGGTACGTATCGCGGTTCACGACTGCGCTGCCAGTGTACTGGTACGCAAGAACTGTTGTCAGCTGATCCCAGGAATCTTCTGGCTTACAGTCTCCGTGGTCGTGGTACATCTGCTAGGTCAGCAACACCCAGCCCTCAGACCTACCTCGGTCAGCACCTCGACTGCGTCGCACGCAAATGGCAAGTTGGGGCTCGCCAGGAGGCCGAGCGCGTAGAGCTGGTGTCCGAAAGCGCGCTTGGCAATGGCGAACTGCGCCGCATTCGTGCGGTCCAGGCAGTCAACGCAGTTTACGCGCAGGATGCCGCACTGCAGCATCGGCATGTCGCGGTGGCCCTGCGAGCACACCTCGTTGCGCGCCGCGCCGCCGTGGAAAAATTGCGTGTACTGTATGCTCTCCTCGCACACGTCCTCGAGGATGCCCATGACGTCCTGGTGCCGGCTGCCGTCAGCTCAGACATCATGTATGGATAAGCCTACCTCTTGGCGGCCTGCGCCATGTCCCACGCAATGTACCGCATCTTCTTGCCCTCGGGAAGGAACTGGTTCAGGTACTCGACACACTCTCCGTATTCGCTCAGCAGTTTCGATTCGCGCGGGACCGTCTCCTTGCTCTTGACGAGGTTGAGGATAAAGATGGGCGCACCGTATCGGCCGAGCAGGTCGTCAAAGTGCTTGGCGGCGGGGGTGTAGAACGGATCCTTTATGGTGACTGGCGGGTTAGCGACGCAGGACTTCAAACCCACTCTCGATGGGCGGCTTGGGCGTCATCTTCTCCGAGATCTGGTGCCACATAACAGGGATACTGCCGCGGATCTGGACAAAGCTCGTGTATCCGCCATAGTCGGCACCGGCCTCGACGTTGATCGGGTATCCGAACGGGGTCGCCAATGGCTCTGATACAATCTGCTCCGTTTCAACCTCGTTCGCGACGTCGCCCTGGGGGTTAGTGCATAGGCGTTTGGTAACCCACGTTCTCGTCTGCTCCACGGGTAAGGAAGCGCACACCAGCATGGAAACGCGAGCGACGCGCCATGAGCGTGAGGTAGACTGTCCGCGAGAAGACGCTGATTTCTGGAGGGTCAGCCTGAACCAGACATTGAACCCACTCGTCTGGTCAAACGACCCATGGATCAGCGGCAGCACCCAATGGCTGCGCTTCTTTGGATCCACGAGGTCGAACGCGGGCTCGAGAAGATGGTGGTTCCACATGAAGCGCGTGTTCCACGGCCGCTCGTCGGCGGGGATGGTCAGGTTGCGCTGCAGCGTGTTGGTGATGTCATACGAGTACCTGGTGTAAACAACGGCTCGCGAGCTGGCGGCTTACGAAAAGTAAAAGTTCTTGGAGAGGTCGACCTGGTCGAACATGCTCTGGAGCCTGGCGAGTTAGCGGCTGATAAGAGAGGGGCCTCGGCTCACTTTGTCTCCTGGGCGCTGTTGGCGGCCTTTGGCGAGATGGACAGGAGCTGGGGGTAAGCGGGGTCCTGTGAGCTGGAGGATGAAACGATCGCGTCTCGCGTGCATGTATGCGTGAGGCGTCGGGTTGGGTACAACCACGCGTCGGATACGCTACGAGAACACGGAGCACGCCACGCAGCCGTCGGGAGCGTACCTTTGTCTTGTCGCAGTGGTAAACTCGCCTGTCAGTGGGTTTCCTGGACACTTGTCACCCACTGTAGTGCCCGCCGAGCAGGCCGACGACCGACCTGCCGGTGATAATGACAATGTACCAGGTGCTTGTGAAGCGGACAAATCCCACTACCCCGTAAAAGTCGAGGACCTTGTTGAGGCCTCCCTGGCTGCGGTTTCCGTCCTCGACCATGCGGAGGAGAAGCTCGAGCTGTTCGTCATCGTACCGGGTCGCGTCCTCGACGACGTTGAGCTCCTCTGCATCTGTGCGGTCGATCTTGAGCACGCGGTGCGTGTCGCCCGCGGACGCGGTGATGTAGTAGCGGCTGTGTGTGAGTTGCGGGTGGGAGGTGTTTGTGGGTGGTCCGGTGGGCACGGGTGGTCCCCAGCGCCAAGCCGGGTGACCGGGTGAGGAGGCCGCCGAGGGTGCATAGAGTGGTGCAGGCAGTGCTTACACTTTAGTCTCGTAGAGGGTGTACTGTGAGAGGCCTGAGGGGTCGTCGGTGTCGTCCATGGGCCTGCGCTGCATGGTGCTTAGTGGTTGTTCGGCGATGTCGGTCGGAGTCGGAGGAGCGGGGGAGTGAGAGTGGGTGGAGATAACAACGGCGGCGGCGGCGGCGGCGGCGTCACTGTCGTCACACCTCCAGAGGGAGGCCAGGCCAGGCGGTGTTGGTGTGGTGTGATGCATGGCACGTGACCTGTAATTGGATTTCATTTCAGGTGCCACTCGCTCGTCCTGCCCAGGGTGCCGGGTCGTCGTTCATCGCTATCATTGTTCTGGCCCTCCTCGCCGGCGTTCTCAACATCTCCCCCCCCGCCCCCCCCCCCCTTCCATCTCCCCATCCTCACCCTCACCCTCCTCATTCTCCTCCGTACAGCCCTCCGGCTCGCCGCAGAGGCATCTCCTCGTCACACCCACATCCCGTCCACCGGCCCCATCCTGCGGCCTTACATGACGATCTCGTCTCCATCCCCTCGCCGTCCCTCGCCTCACCCCCTCATCGGCCTCGTGTTTATCCCATCCTAAACACTCGCCCAGCGTGCTCGTCTCAATCTCTCCCCCGACACTTTGCATCGCCTCACCACCCCGTCGTGGTTGAGAGTCTTATTCCTATACCGCACAGCATAATGGTCAAGAACAACAGCCCCCTGCAGATCCGCCTCACAGAGCCGGTCATCTTCCTGCGCGGGCCCTCGACCGGCACAGACTTTCGCGGCCGTCCACAGGCGGCTCGTGATGGCCAGCCCGCGATCGTCCGCGGCCTGCTCACGCTCCGTCTCAACAAACCCACCCGTATCAGGAACATTTCCATCTCGCTAGAGGGCAAAAGCCGCACAGAGTGGCCAGAGGGTATGTGCTCGTATTCAGTCAAAGGTGGGCTATCAGCTGATTCATAGGAATCGGACCTCGCCGCACCGACACCTACGAGGAACATGAGATCATCTCCGAGACGACCACCTTCTTCTCCGCCTCGGACGCGGCCGCGGCCAAGATTGCCCGCCGGTCGCATTCAGTCGGCCCTGGCGGGTTGGCTCAGTACGACCTCGATTCTGATGACGACAACTACGAGGACATTGCAGCGCACGATCTCCCTCGTGAGCGCGGCCGCGCCATGATGCGTTCGTCCAGCGCGCTTCCGTCCAACCCCAACGACTGGATGGCGTGGCACCGCGATGGTCTCTCGCGCCAGGTGTCTCCCGACGGTGGTGTCCCATCCAGGCAGGCCAGTGCCATTTCGCTATCAAACCTCCGCCACGATAACAGCCACGAGCGCGGACCTTCGCCCGCGTACACTCCTGTTTATTCAACCGGCGGAAGGCAGCCTACGCACCTGCGCGAGGTCACGTCCCCAGGCTCCCCTGAAGACCCGACCGGAGAGTGGCAGCCCACGACACCACCCGAGGAGCCCGCGTTCCAGCCAGTCACCGACCCTGGGCCCCCCGCGAACACGGCCATCCGTTTCCGGAGCCCCGAGCGCACAAAGGATGCCCAGCGTGAGGAGGTTCTCGACTCGCCCACTGCGTCCACTCGGGTGACTGCCTCGCCGTCGGTCCTCCCCACGAGCATGAGCTCGTCCCCCTCGATCATGGCGACCAACGCGGGCGTGCCGCCTGGCGCCCCGCTTGTGCCGCTTCCGAGCCGTGCAGAGTCGATGCGGACAATCGACACCGTCTCGTCACATTCGTCTCGCAGCCAGACAGAGTACCACCCCGTGCACGCGGGACAGCGCACGGCGGTGACTACCCCGGTGGATACGCCTCCAGCCTCCTCTCCCCAGTGTGCCTCCCCTCTTCCGTCTCAGCGGAACTCTGTCCACGATGATGAGCGTGGAGCGCACCATCGTCAGCCGAGTGCCCTCCGCCCTGCGACATCGTCCTTTGGCCCTAGCCCCATCGCCTCGAACCTTGCCTCCCCGCGTACCTCCATCGACGACACGCGTACCTCTCGCTGTGCCGGATCCGCGACGATGAACGGCATCTTGGCCGAGCCCATGTCCGCGACTTCCAGCCATCAGGGTGAAGAGTATCGCAGCCGCAAGGCGCCTTCCTCCTCGTCGCACCATCACCACCACAAATTCAGCCTCGCAGCGGCGATCCGCGGTCTGAGCCAGGACGTCAAGGACCGCGTGCGCAGCGGCAGCAGCCGCCCGAGCTCGCGCGCCGGAAGCCGCGCGTCGAGCCGTACCCGCGGCACCGAGACGCCGCGCACACCGCACTTCCAGCTCCCCGATTCCGCAATGTCGGCACCCATGTCGCGCAACTCGAGTGCCAACGGCCTGCCTATCCGCTCGGCCGTCGACGAGTCGATCGCGAGCCGCGGCCACCGCAGCCGTTCGCGCAATGCCTCGCCCGCGAGGCACGACGACTCGCGTGGCCGCAGCCGCCACCGCATGTTTGGCAAGGACGAGGACGAAGAGGTGCACCACAACTGGAAAGAGTTCCGCAAGGGTGAGATGATCGCGGTTGCAAATCTGACAGCAGGTGTATACAACTACCCGATCTCGTTCCCGATCCCGCTCAACGCGCCGCCGAGCATTCATGCCGAGTTTGGCACGGTGCAGTACAAGCTGAAAGCGACGGTGGTGCGTGTCGGCGCGCTCACGCCGAATCTCGTCGAGGAGCTCGAGGTGTCGATGGTCGCCGGACCCCAGGAGGACGACATGGAGGAGACGGATAATGTCATTGTCGAGCGCCAGTGGGAGGAGCAGATGCGGTACCAGATCGCGCTGAGCGGCAAGGCGTTTCCGATCGGCGGCGTGCTCCCGATGAGCATCCGGCTGATGCCGCTGGCAAAGTGCAAGATCCACCGGCTGACCGTTGCGTTGGAGGAGAAGACGGACTATTACGCGGCGGGACGCAAGGTGGCTCGGCACGAGACGCCGCGCCGGTTCATTCTGTTTGCGGCCAAGAACACGGACGCCGGCAAGAAGGAGCGCCCCGAGCCGCTGCTCCCGATTCTGTCGGATTCCGTTTCTGCAGTCAAGGACTCGCCGCTGGCGGAGCTCGCGCGCAATGCCGCGCTCAACAACCCGCGCGAGTTTGCAGAGTTTAGCAACCCCGAGGACGACGTGTATGCGTCGCTGCTCGATCCGATGGGACCGTGGCACCTCGAAAAGGAGCTCATTGTGCCCGACTGCAACACCCGCATCAAGTTTACGACAAAGCACGAGCAGACAAACATCTCGATCGGACACTGGCTCAAGGTAACCATCCGCGTCGAGCGCGGCGACGACTCGGCCGTCGACTCCAAGGGCCGCAGGAAGCAGTTTGACATTATCATGTGAGTCGTGCGAGCTGCAGCTAGGTGGTTCTGCAAGCCTGAGCTGTCGTCTCCATACCCCGCACAAGGCTCACATTAGCGAAACACCCATCAAGATTCTCGACTGCAGGGTCAACCCGCAGTACAACTCGCTGCCGTCGTACGACCGCCTGGGCAACGAGCAGAACCCGCTGCACGGGGGCTGCAGCGTGCACGCAAAGGTGGGCGGCTCGCCCGTGCTGCCGCGCACGGTGCTGATCGGCTCGTCCGCGTCGCACGCCGCGACCTCTGTCGCGCACGCGGTGATGGACGCCATCCCCTTTGGGCACCACCACGCGTCGCCGTCGCTGCAGCCGCACTCGCGCAGCGGCGACGACAGCCCGTCCGGCACGCACACCCCGCAGACGCCGGCCGGTGCGAACGGAAGCGCGGCGGCGGGCCCGAGTGCTGCAGCCGGGGGCGAAGACGACACGCTCCTCGAGCGCAATATCGTCTACGACCGCCTCATGTCGGGGCAGGAGACGGAGACGGGCGAGCTGCCCCCGACGTACGGCGAGGCGGTCGCGAACGCGATCCGGTCCGCGCGCAGCGCGAGCCGCTGCGCGTCGGCCATCCACTCGCCGGCCGGCGCGGGCTCGCGCGCGGGCAGCCGCGCCAACTCGCGCGCGCCGTCCAGGAACGGATCCCGCGCGCCGAGCCGCACCCGCGCGAGAATGTACATTGAGGACTAGACGGCTCGTGTCGGCGGACACGTCCTGTCATCTAGCGGCGTATCTGCGCTCTCATCCTATCTTGCACTTGCACCACCGCACCGGACACTATACATTTTTATCCAGTTTATCCCCCCCTCTTGCCCTTGTTCCCCCCTCCTCCTCCGCCCCCACGGTGGCGACGCACGATTCCCCCACTAATAGAGAATAGTAGTAGATCAACACTGCATGTATTACCGTGTACGGTGTACTCTAGTACTTTTGCTGCGCGTCCCGCGGCCGGGCGGGCGGCGGGCGGCGGGCGGCGCCTCGGACGACACCAGCGCGCTACGAAGCTGGCTCCCGGCAGCGGCACGGAGCCAGGATGCGCGCAGGACGGCGCTCCGGCCGCAGCGCCGCACGGGCGTGCTGCCGCTACCGCTGCTGGGTCTCCCTCTGGCAGAGTGAAGATATGCATGGGGGGCAGACCGGGGTCCGCCATGCTATGCTGGCCTCGGGCGGGCGGGTGCCCGTCTATCTATAGTGCGGCACAGGGCGCGTACCCTCCTGTGCCGCCTTGTCCTTCTCCGTCCTTCTGTTCCTTGCTGCCTTCTAGAAATCATTCGTCCTGTCCTCCCCTTCCAGGCCCGTCCTTGTCCGTCTGTGTCGGGGCAGACAGATCCCGCTAGTCGACGGGGTCGAGGTACGTCTTCCCCGGCACCGGCGGGACGGTCTTGCGCGCACTCGGGTCGACGTGCGCGTACTGGTGCGAGTCGTGGCGCACAAAGTCGGAGAGCTCGAGCGGGCGCACCTTGAACCCGTCGCGGCGCGCAGCCTCGAGCCCCTCCTTGCCGTTTCCGCCGCGCGCCTTTTCGCGCATAAACTCGCGCACGGGGACCATGGCCGCGTTCCGGCACGTCTCCTTGAGGTCGCTGCCCGAAAGGCCGTCGGTGCGGCGCGCGAGCTCGGGGATCGAAAACGACGGCGCGAGCTTGGTGTGCGAGAGCATCTGTAGATGTTAGGATCTAGTTTTCACGACTGCTGGCGGCCTGCCCGGCCGCGCGGCTCGACTCACCAGAGTAAGGATCTTAACGCGCTGCTCGAGGTTTGGCAGCCTGATAGGGAAGCGCTTCGGCATGCGGCGGAGAATGGCGGGGTCAATGTCGTTCGGGCGGTTCGTGGCGCCGAGCACAAGGATACGGTCCGAGCCAGAGGTGAGGCCGTCCCAGAGGGTCATGAACTCGGCCTTGAGCATGCCGGTCACCTCGTGGTCCGCCTGCGAGCGTTCCCGGAACAGCGAGTCGATCTCGTCGATGAAGATCTGGGCCAGTCAGCACATGCTTGTGTACGGTTCAGCGGGCGGCGCCGTCGGTAGTGCCCGAAAGCCGCTGCGTGGCGCCGAGCCGAGCGGAAATGGTGCCATCTGCAACGGCGAATTGCGGCGTGTGTCGCAATCGTGTTGTTGTTCCATCACCATCACCATCGCACAATTACCGCGGAGCGCCATCCATCCACACGGACAGCACACGCCTGTACTCACAATAGACGGCTGGACCTTGCGGGCGAGGGAGAAGAGGCCGTTGACGAGCTTGTTGCTCTCTCCGAACCACTTGGAGGTGAGGCTCGAGAGGGGGAGGTTGATAAAGGTGGCACCCGACTCCTTGGCAAGGGCCTTTGCGAGCATGGTCTTGCCGCAGCCGGGGTGGCCGTAGAGGAGGACACCGCGGGGGGCGGAGAGAAGGCTACCGCCAGCAGCAAAGAGCTCGGGGTAGGTGAGGGGGTAAATTACGGTCTCGCGGAGGGACGAGATGATCTCGTCGAGACCGCCGATCGACTCGAAGGTGGTGTCGATAGCCGAGGGCGGGATGATCTCGCCGGCAATGGCCGTCTCGTACTCGTCGAGCTCGAGCGCGGCGAGCTGCTCCTTGGACATGCCGGTCTGGGACAGGAGGCTCTCGGACTTTTCCTTGCTCTTTTTGGATGCGCCGGGCGTGTCTGCGAGAGAGGACAGGACGTAGCGGAGGGCGTAGTAGAGGGCGACCTGGGACGCGGCGAAGAACGCCACTGTGGGGGTTAGTGGGGGGAGGGAAGGCGGAGCAGGAGCGGCAGCGGCAGCCCGAAAAGCGGGTTACTGCTGGGGGATGATGTGCCCACCATCCATGACCACGCGGCCGACGTCTCTGGATGCTGGCATGGTTTATTGGAACGAGTGTGGGGTGGGTGGTGGTGGTGGTGGATGACCGAGGATGATCGGGATGGAAGAGTGGATGGAAAGACGATGCAGGAAAGGGACGATTCACTACCCGGATAGGTGGCAAAAAGCGAGCCGGCCGTTGGAGAGGGAGGGCCGAGTGGGCGGAGCGGAGAGAGAGGACATGTCCGTTTTGGGAAAGAGGCTTGCGGGGATAGGCATGCTGAAGCCAGTAGGTGTGCATGGTCCATAGGCGTGGGTGACCCTGGAAAATTACTCCCGCTGTGTGCTGTGTGATGGGAACGCGCCTGTTCCTGGCAGTAGTGACCTGAAGAAGAGACCGCGTCCTGGAGAGAGCGAGAGTGATAACGACGACCGGACTGGGCAGCCTATGCATTCCTATGATATGTGGTACATTAGAGCGTACAAAGCATACGAATGGAAGAGAGGGGACCAGATTCTATGCAGAAGAGATGGACACACACACTGGGAGCTTCTAATACTAAATTACACGTCATTTTTGATTTTCGCGTCTCGTGGCTAATGTTGGCCGACGCGTTGTATGGATGGCTGGCTTGTCCCATTTGTCCAAAAGCAGCCAGCCCAGGAGAGGAGAGACGCGCCTCTCCCCCTCTCTCTCATTTCCCTGCAAACACGTCTTGTCCATTGTGATTCCCCCCATCCCACCCTCTCTCTCGCTCTCTTGCTCGCGCCGAGACACAGCCAGCAAGCAAGAGCAAAGAAAGAAAAGCAGTCGCCCCCTCGACCCCCCACCACCACCACCACCACCACCACCACCACCACCACCACCACCACCACTGTTTGTTTATACTCTACTCCAACTACACATCATCGCATCCACACCCATAACAACAACAACCACCCACCACCCACTAGTCTCATGCCCGCAGTCACCCGTCGCACACTGTCGACGGTCATGGACTCGCCATCCCCAGCACCCTCTGCCCCTGCTACTGCCGCTGCAGCTTCCACTCCCACAAGATTGAAATCAGCAACACTCCCCGTCTTTGTTCCAGCGACGCCCTCATCACCATCATCATCATCCACCCCCGCTCGCCCCCTCCGCCCAGCAAAGATTGTTGGTGAGTATCTTTCTCTGTTTCAGCAGTGTTATTGACACACCCAGCTGCCGCTGGTGGCCCCGGCCCAGTCTCCTCCACAAGTCGCCGTTTTCGCGTCGTCTTCTCCCCCCACCTAGCCCACACCAAACTATTCCGCGCAACAGACCCTCTTCCACCAGCCTCATCCACAACATCCTCCCCCTCATTCGCACGCCGTAGCCCATCCCCCTCTGTCCGCGGCATCCTCAAGCCGTCCCCATCAGAGATATTGGTGGCAAAGTCTGCAAAGGAGGGTACTTGGAACAACCGCGAGGCCGCCCGTCGTATAGTTGCCGGCGACAAGCCCGGTGCATTCTACTCGGCCATGGTTCTCGCAGAGCTGTGTGACGGCGCGGAAGATGGCGTCGCACCAAAGGTTCCATCCGACGACGACCCCGACTCGGACGACACCCCCGAAAACAACGAGGGATTCCCCAACGCCGCAGGCAGCGACGCATCGGAAGAGGAGGAAGAGGTCGAGTGTCTCCACCCGTCATCCCTCGTCAGCGTCATCCTCGACGGCGCAGAGGACCTCCTCACCCTCGAGGAAGCCTACACATCGCTTGCGCTGCGCATCCGCGATGTCATGTTCCACATGGGCCCCGCATCCATGGCAGCTCAGCACCGTTTCGACACCGTCTGGGGTCCCATCGCAGACGAGGCTCCCGCCGTCGTGTGCGCCATCCAGCGCGACCTTGACCGCCTGATGGGCCGCGTTCCCCACGCCGAGGTCGATCCAGCGTCGTCGCCGTTCCGTGGATTCGCCTCCACCAACGGCATTCCCCCGTCGCCGTCAAAATCCCCAAAGACCGGCTACACTGCATCAGAAGTGCTCTACCGTCGCGAAGCCGCTGGCGTCGGAGGCGCCGTCCTCCGCCTGCTCGCGGTCGTGTTTAGCCATCCCCGCCTCTACTCGTGCTTTTCCGAGGCCAACGTCCAGGCCCTCCTCGACCAGGTGCTCGTCATCATGCGCTCGCCGACCCTCCCCACCCCGTTCGCCAAGCGCACCTACACCTTGACTCTTGCCATTCTCTCCAACCTCAACCTCCCGCTGTCGTACGTCCAGCACATGGACACCAAGCTGCTCAACGCGATCATGAGCGGCCTCACCACCATTGGCTTTGGTCAGCCCACAATCAAGGACCCGTCTGCGATCCGCAAAGAGTCGTACAGCGCCGCCGCCAACCTCCTCCGCCGCTACCCCTCGATCATGTTCCAGTCCTACCCGACACTGCTGCCCTACTGTCTCCGCGCATTCTACGCCCAGTCCAAGGTGCTCAAGCGCTGTGGTGTCGCCGTGGCCGCCATGTACGCCAACGCCAAGATGCAGCTCCTCGAGGAGGCCGACTCGATCACGACCGACAAGTTTGAATGGAACAAGCTCCGCGCGTTGATCACCAAGAGCGAGACCTTTGTGGCCAATCATCTCAAGCAGCCGCTGCGCAACAACCAAAACAAGGTGGTTCTCGACAAGAAGACTGGCGAGAAAACGACCGAGGGCGGGCAGATCTGCAGCACCTTCAAGGCGACCATTGGCGAGGCAGCCCACGTCGCGTGGGCATGTACCGCCTGGGCTGTCCTTGCTACCCTCCTCGGCCACACCTACAACACCTCTTCTCTCGCCCAGGAGATTGACCACATTATGGACGTGAGTACATTTTAAAGTACACTCTGACACCAGCGCTCCCTCTACGTCTCGACGAACACTGTGCGTCCCAAGCTCGCCACTGCGGCGTGGCTGCACGGCGTCTACGCGTACCTCCAGGCCGGCGCGTCCTTGTCGGTCWCCGAGGCCGGCCAGMWCGCSYGCTYGKWCAGCCSCYWWGTTGSMWCGWCGTRCCAGGATGTCGCCGCGCGTCTCAACACTATCATGACCCCGGCCCGCTACTCTCTCCGCGAGGCCCTCGCTTCCTCAAACATCACCCGCGCGCTCATTACCCGCTCCGAGTTTAACAACGAGCAGCGCTGGTCGTGGCAGCGTGCAGAGAAGATTCGCAAGTACACATGGATGGTGTCCACCGGCATGTCCACCGCGGCAATCGTCTACGCCTACACTGTGGTTTCGCTTGTCCACGAGGACGCTCCCGCTGCAGAGGTCTCCCGCGTGTCTGGCATTCTGAGCTCGGACGGCGTCGCCCCCGACACTACTCCCGACGAGCGCCGTCTGCCCCGTCTCGACCGCACATTCGAGCTGGTCCTCTGCCCAATTCTCCAGCAGATGTTTGACATTTGCGGCGTCGACGAGCTCAAGACCACCGGTTGGGAGATCTTTGCCGCTATCACTGGTGACTCGCCTGCAGGCCGTGTACCTGGCCTCGACCGTCTGCTCTCGAAGCGCTACCTTACCGGAGACATTGTGGGCCTCGACGAGGTCACGCAGCAGGTGCTCGGTCGCTTCGACCGCGAGCGTATCCACCCAGATGAGATTCCCGGCTGGGGCAAGTTCTGGGTCGCCAAGCGTCTTGGAAAGCTTCTTACGCTGTTCCAGTCTGCTGTTGATGGTATCCGGGGCATCAACGAACTGGTTGCTGTCGAGTGGGTCAAGAACGGCGACGGTCTTGTCCTCCTGCCCAAGGTCCTCTCGGACGTTTGGGACAACCTCCTCGAGGCACTCGCGTCCACGAACACTTCCGACGCCCCCACACCGCTGTTTGGCCTTGGCCTGAGGGAGATTGCTCGCACGATCATCCAGATCTTTGACAAGGACCCCGCCGAGTACATTCCGATCTGCCTGCTGAACGCCGAGAGCAAGTCGACCCTCGACCCCAGCGCCATCCGCCTCGGCATCACCCTCCACCTCTACAACGCCGCCGTCAAGGTGCTCGGCGAGGCGGCCCTTGGCGGCCAGTCTGTCGATATCAAGGTGTCTGGCCTCGAGACTGCCGCTTTCTCCGCCGAGCCCATTGGCAAGCCTACCGTCGCCGGCCATCTTCTCGGCCATCTGCTCTCGTACAAGGGCTTCCCTGCGAGCCTCGACCCCAAGGTTAGCCCGCTCTTCACCTCGTTTGTGTCGTCTCTCCTCGACACTGGCTGCTCGCGTGACCTCGGAACAACGCTCCTCGGAGACCTCACCAACAAGATCCCCTTCATCTTTGAAGGTTGCGAGCCACTCCAGCTCGACGTGTGGCGCCTCCTCGCCCTCAAGTGGTCGTCTGTTGTCGACCTGGAGCCCACCGAGGGGGCCTCACAGAAGACCAACCACACCGGCGACCTGCTCACTACCCTCCTCTCCTGCCCGTTCCGCAGCACCAGCCCCGAGTCGACGTGGTACACCAAGGCGTCCATCGAGGACCTCGAGGCGTGGGAGGGCCTCCTCAAGGTCACTGTCCTGCGCTTCCGTGCCAAGCGTGCGGGTTCCAACTTTGGCGTCATGGAGACTCTTGCCGCTCACATTGGCGACTTTGTCCGCATCAACGAAGACGACCTCTGCGACGAGACCCGCAGCCGCCGCGGCTGCGACACTACCCTGCACTGCTTGGCCGAGGCCGCCGTGTGGGTTAATCTCGTGCAAAAGGAGCACTACCACGCGGACCACTACAACATTAACGAAAACTACATCCCGGTCGACTTTTTGTCGCTCGTGTCGAGTGCTCTCGTTGATGCTTACCGCAAGGAGGTGCCCCACAAGGTCACCGACGTCGTGGAGAACCTCACCGCTCTGCTTACCGACCTGCCAACCGACGCCGTCGCAGAGGTCATTGACGCCATCCGCCCGGGAATCGCCATCTGGATGACTGACGCGGGCCGCCGCGTGTCGCCCCATCTCAACTCCAAGATCGACGCACTCTATGTCGCCCTCCTCGACGACCTCACCCGCGCGGTCGAGTCGCGTGTGATCCCTGCCGCGCCCGAGACCATGGACGCGTACATTGACCTCTATGCGCCGCGCCTCTCGCGTGCGTCCGACTCGGCGGTCCCGACAGCTTTCCAGGCCCTCTGGCACCGCGCCTTCGAGCCCCTCGGCGCTGTGGAGTACTCTGACGACGTTGCTGGCTTCCTGCGCGACGTCATAACGGCTGTCCCAGGCTTTATCATCGCTGATGGTCTCTCGAGCCTCGAGTCGAGCGAGAGCCTGTACCCCTACGCCGAGACTGTTCCCGCTCTACCCGTTCCGGTAGAGGAGGTTGACGAAGACGAGGTCGAGTGCGAGGCGTCTCTCGCTGCTGACGACTCGGTTATAGTCCCTCAGACCACCACCCCGGACGTGGCGGAAGACTACGACGCCGACGTCTCGCAGTCGCCAACAAAAAAGGCAAAGACTACCCGCCACGAGATAGTTCCCCCGTCCACTTCCCCCGCCGACGCGGACGTCTTTGGCCCCAAGAGCTCTACTCGTCGCCGCAAGTCCCGCCGCCCCGCTCGCGACCGTTCCGACGGCACGGGTACCCCCGCTTCGGCGTCATCCACCCCTGGCCCCGCCGACAGGACTATAATTGCCGACACCCCGCTGCAGGAGGACGATGACGACACTCCCGTGCGCCCCGTCCCCGCTGTCGAGGAGCGCGGCTCGCTCTTTAGCTCGGCATCCCGCTGGCTCCGTCGTGTGCCTAGTATGCTCAGCTTTGTCGCCAGCGAGGAGTCGATCCCCGTCAGCTCGCCCGTTGCCGAGGTTGACGAGTCCCCCGCCCCCTCGCGCAACCGCCGCAAGCGCCGCCGCGAGCGCAGCGCCACGGAATCGGACTTTGTCGACCTCACGCAGGACTCGCCCGAGCCCGAACCCCAGCCCCAGCCGACACTCACCGTGGCCGAAGCGTCGCCCGAGATGCCGACGTCCGCCCAGCCAACCCCCCGTACCCGTCTCGCCCGCCAGCGCTCGCAGACGGGTCGTCTCTCCGCCCAGCCCAGCCGCCCCTCGACCCCGGTCTCCACTCCCGCCGCCGAGTCTTCCGAGCCCGTCCTCACCCGCTCTGCTGCCCGCAAGCGCGACGAGGACGAATCCCAGTCCTCTCAGTCCCACTTGTCCTCGCAGTCGAGCCAGCGCAAGTCGAAGCGCCGCCGCCGCACGCGCGGCAACCCCGACGACGACGAGGACCCGCTGCTCCTGTCTCCCGAGAGCGCCGCGCGGATGCAGCGCGAGGAGAAGGAGGCACGCGAGAGCGCCGAGCGCGAGATCCGCGCCGCCGAGCGCAAGGCCAAGGAGGCAAAGGAGGCCAAGGCGTTAAAGGAGCAGCAGAAGCGCGACGAGCGCGAACGCAAGGAACGTGCGCGCGTTGAAAAGGAGGAGCGCGAGGCGCGGGAGCTGTTTGAGCGCGAGGAGGCGGAGCGCGCCGCCGCCGAGGCTGCCCGTCTCGAGGCTAAACGTCTGGAGGACGAGCGTCTCGAGGCGGAGCGCCTGGAGAAGGAGCGCCGCACCGAGCTCCAGCGTCTCGAGGATGAGCGCATTGAGCGCGAACGCCTTGCGCGTATCGAGAAGGAGCGCATCGAGGTCGAGCGCCTCGAGAAGGAGCGCATCGAACAGGAGCGCCTCGAAGCCGAACGCATCGAACAGGAGCGCCTCGAAGCGGAGCGCCTCGAAGCGGAGCGCCTCGAAAAGGAGCGCCTTGAAGCCGAGCGCCTCGAACGCATCCGTCTCGACAAGGAGCGCCGCGAGCAGGAACGCCAGGAACGTCTCGCGCGCCTCGAGCAGATCGAGCGGGAGCGCCAGGCGCGCGAGGCGGCCGAGGAGCTCGAGCGCAAGCAGAAGCAGCTCGCCGAACTTGCCGCCCTCAAGGCCGCCGCCGAGCAGGAGGAGAAGGAGGAGCGCGAGCGCATGGAGGCGATTGAGCGCGCCGAGGCCGAGGCCGCCGCCGAGGCACAGGCGAAGGCTGAGGCCGAGGCCGAGGCTGCTGCCGCCGCTGTCGCCACCCGCTCCAAGTCTGCCCGCAAGACACGCGGCGGCAAGGGCAAGTCGCGCGCGTCGCAGTCTGTCTCGCCGGCGCCGTCCCTCGAGTCCGAGATTGAAGTCTCGGCTACCCCGGAAATTAGCGGCCGCTTTGATGGTGAGTAGGAAGAGCCTCGACACGTCCATGTGCCAGATCGCCGCGGATCAGACCCAAAGCCACATACTGACAAACAGACGCGCCCGGCGACCTCACCCCACGCGCGACGCGCCAGTCCCGCCGCACTGCTGCGCCGGTCCCGGCCACGCCCCCCTCCGCCGCCGCGGGCCCCTCGGCGTCGCAGGAGGCGCCGACGTCGACCCCGATCCGCCGCTCGTCGCGCCAGAACCGTGTGCTCGAGATGGTGTCCGCCGCCGCGGCCGACGAGGAGCTCGCCGCGATCGCCGACATGGACATGGACGCCGTCATCGACCTTATGGGCAACATTGACAAGCTGCGCGCCGCGGCGACCGCCAAGCTGCAGGAGCACGCCATGGCGGGGCGCGAGGAGCGCAGGCGCGCGCGCCGGAGGGGATAGATTGCGAGAGAGGATAGAGGAGGACGGGGAGAGAGGGGGACGAGAAGGCATCCGGGCCGTTTGCGTGCCGTGCTAGTTTATACTCTACTTCATTTTCATCATTGTTTCTGTCCGTCATGTATGTATCATTCTGGCATTGAATTTAGGACGCAGCGCGCTCTGCCGCGTCGCAAGCGCACCATCGCCCAATGCCCGCCTCGGGCTTGTTTGAGAGCCAGACTCTTATGGGGGTGTACTGGTGTGGCAGCGGCAGCGGCCGAGCGAAGGCCCTCGGACGGACCTGGCATCAAGACATCGTTGGTGAAACGGTATCATGCGTCGTTGCCATCGACGCGGCAGGGGTTCGACTCCCTTACGATGTAATCACCACTGCAGATGCAGTGGTTGTCCTTTTTCTGCAGCTAAAAGTCAGGAGCGCGACGGCGTCGGACGAATCGAGTGGCAGAGTCGGACGAAGTGGCGCGCAGGGCGCCACATTGCTTTTTTGTTTTTTTTTTTTTTTCGACAATCCGCCAATCTCGTCCGAGATGCGCCGCCCGTCGTGGACCGCACAGTTGTCCAGTGGCGTGGTGTGCACCGTAGCCGCCGCAGGCTGCAGGGACGGAGCAGAGCCGGGACAAGCACCCACAACAGGCGTCCCTGTTGGCGGCACAACATGAATCCCTCTTAGCTCAGTGGTAGAGCGCGACACTAGTAATGTCGAGGTCAGTCGTTCAAGTCGGCTAGGGGGAATACAATATATGTTTCTTTTGTGTTTCTTGGGGGTTTGTTCTCGACAACGCCACTGCATTTGTATCCCACGACCATCGTGATGGAGCTTGCATCGGCGACAATGTTGTTCGTGGGGACGCTCGACTGCCGAGCCCGAGACGATGCCGCATGAGTTCGATCGTGAAGCGATCGTGCAGCTATCGTGCTGACACGTATCGATATCCTCGCGCGTCCTATGTCCCTTGACGCTTCCATTCCTCGTATGCTGTCCCTTGGTCATTGATCCCCCTTTTGTAGAATAGAAGTGACATGCGACTAGCTTTCGTCTTGATCGTGCGACACACGCTGCGCTCACCACATTCACATACACCCCAACCAGTCCCCGAATATCGAGTTCTGATTGCTCCGTGCTGTCGGAGCCGGCGACGGCCGTGACAGAGGCGTCGGCGACCTAGTCTACTTCGATCACCTCTGGCGCGGCGGCCGCGTCCGCTCCCTCTCCCGCCTCGCCGTCGACCTCGCCCGTGCCGTTTTCCTTGTCCGCCTTGTCCTCCTCTCCCTCCCCGTTCTCCGCGGCGTCACCCTCAGCCCCGTCCTCCGCCACTTCTGCCACCTCCGCCTCCCCGTTGACCATCTGCGGCGACGTCGTGTTCGTCTTGCTCGCGAGCTTGCTGCCTTCCGCCGTGTCGGGCCCCGCGGACTGTATGATGCCGTCGTCGACCTCTGCCGCGTCCGCCGCGTCCGCGGCCTCGACCTGCTTGCGCTTCTTCGCCGCGAGCAGCTGCCGCCGCTTCTTGCGGATATTGCTAATCATCTCCGCCGAGCGCGTGAGGGTGATCTTTGTCAGCCGCTTTTGCGCCGGCGTCATGGAAATCGGCACAATAATCTCCACCTGCCGGTCAGCGTAGCGAGCCGATAAGACTCACCTTTGGCGGGAGCTTGAGCACCTGCGATTTGATGCGGCGCAGAATGTACGGCTTGAGCATGTTGTGCAGCTCGAGCACGAGGCCCTCGTTGAGGTCCTCGAACCGCGGCTCCAGCTCCTCAAGATTGGTAAAGTTGTCGGGGTCGATAAAGTTGAGCAGATTGAACAGCTCGCGCAGGTTGTTGTTCAGCGGCGTGCCCGTCAGCAGCACGCGGTGCACCGCGTTCAGCTTTTTGAGCTTGTTGAACATGAGCGATGAGTCCGACTTGAGCCGCTGGCCCTCGTCGACAATCACCGTCTCCCAGCGCGGAATGTTGTTGAAGATGCGGAACTCGGAGCCGGTCACCGTGTCATATGTCGTGAGCACGACGTGTCTGTTGTCAGTCACCGTATACAGTCAGCACCTACGCTTTAAGACCGTCGGCCTTGCCCTGCTTGCCCACGTCGTAGAGCTCATACTTGTTGATAAGCTTGCGGCCTGCGAGTTAGAGTCGAAAGCATGCGGCGAACTCACTCGCTGACTCTCCGTAGTAGGGCACGACGCGGACGTGCGGCACCCACTTTTCAAACTCGCGCACCCAGTTTGTGATTGTCGAGTTTGGGACGATGACGAGGTGCGGATAGGTCCGGTGCTCGTCCGAGCAGAGATAGCCGAGGAACGAGCACACCTGGATCGTCTTGCCGAGGCCCATGTCGTCGGCGAGGATGCAGCCCTCGCGGGACCAGTGCTTGTACAGGAGCCAACCAAAGCCCTCGAGCTGGAACGGCATGAGCTCGCCGCCAACGATGCAGTCGGGCTGTTCGGTCGGCGGTTCTTGTCCGACAAGAAACTGCGCGTGCTCCTCGCGTTTCTGGACGGCGCGCGAGTTGAGCACCGGGATGACGACGCGTCGCGCGGCGAGGAACCGCTCGAGCGCGACCTTGAAGGCAGAATACCGGACCTCGTCCGTTACTGGTGGCGGGGTATCACTGCAGGCTGATGTCAGAGATGCGCTATGCTGTCACCTACATTGGTCGTATTGCAGGTCCCTCCACTTGGCAAGGAACCAGGTCACACGCGGGGCAATGTCGTCGACGTCGTCCTCGGTCAGCGACCGCCCGGCCATGTTCTCCCAGCGGCTAATCTCGACCATGTCCTCCTTGGCAGGCATGATGCCGTCCTCTATCTCGGGGTCGAGCTCGTCTTCCTCGGAAGGCGGCGTCGACATGATGCGCTTGCGCGCTCCTTGTGAAGCCCGTTTCTTCTGCACCGGCGGGGAGTAGAGGTAGACCTCGAGGAGACGGTCGACGGTCTGAAATCAGCAATCATCAAGAACCTGCACATACACTCCAGTCAGCTGGGATGCTGTCCTCGGCATTCTCGTCAGGTGCAGGTCCGTGGCCCTGCCACAGGGCCTCGGACTGAGCGTTCTCGCCAAAGTGCGGACCGTCCTCCTCCTCCTTGCTGTTGATGACGTCCATGATTGTGGGAGCGAGCATCTGGTCGCCACGGGCCGCAAGGGTCGCATCCGTGACGAGCTCAAGGCGTGGTCCTTTCTCGAGAAAGTTGCGCAGGCGCTGCGGTGCCACCGCCTGCAGCCACATGTGTGGGATCCACGCCAGGTGCCGGAAGCTGCGGTCTTTGAACTTGACGAGATACTCGCGCGGGAGGTGGTCCTTCCACTTTGGCAGCTCGCCGGGGGCGCGCTCCGGTTCAACTGCGTCCTCGGGATACGGCCGCCACGCGATGACCTGATGTCAGATGAGAAGATGCAAGCACGTACGTTGGAGATGACCCATTTCCAGACCCTGCAGCAGTGGCAGTACCACGCCGACCCGTCGCGGCTCGACTGGTACTCTACAGCGAGATCCACGAGCGAGTAGTCGCTGCGTCCGTGGAACGGGTCCTCGACTGATGTCAGACGTACTCTAGGGTTTTACTCACGGTGCTCGTAGTGCACGGCCTGCTTGCAGCGGAAGCAGCGGAACAGGAGAGGGGCCGAGAGGCCGTCTTGCGGGATCAGCTTGCCCTTGGTGGGGACGGGAGAGCTGATGCGGTCGGAGCGGAGGAGATCCAGCGGGTCGTTGCTTTCTCCGTCGCTGTCTACGTCGATGGGCTCGTGCTGCGACCCGTTCGCCTTTAATTTGGTTGGCGACTTGGGTTTTGGCGAGTCTGACTTGGGGTCCGCATTTCCATCGGCGGCCGCGCCCTCTGCGCCCTCTGCGTCTGCGTCCTCGTCGCCAGCTTCCTCGCCCAGCGCCTCGACGTGCACCGTGCAGCCATCGGGAATGTGCCGCTCACTGCAGACAAAGCAGACGGGAAAGTCGACGCAGCGGGCACAGGTAAAGGTGCCCACTTCCTCGATCTCGATCGACTTGCGCGGTGGGGCATTGGGGTTCTTCTTGCGGAAGACGGCAAGGACGTCCTTTTGCTGCTCGTCACCGAGGCAATGCTGCCGTCAGCGGAGGAAGGGGACTCGAACTCACCCAGTGTGACGAGACGACACACCGCTCGCACTGCGGTTAGCAAGGTCGCGAACATTTACCCACCTCGAGCCAGCCTTCCAGAGTGCGTGCCTCCTCCTCGTCCGAGATCCGTCCGTCTTCCTCTTCGTCCTTGCGCTTCGTCCTTGCCTCCTTTTTCTTCTTCGCCAGTGCCTTGTCGAGGAGAATGTCGGCGGGGCCCTGCTGGCACCTTTCGCAGTACTGGCGTTAGTGATGTTGATTACCGTGCGACTCACCTCGCGGTGCTTTGTCAGGATGCTCGGTGTTGCTGTGGACGAATGTGCAGGAGAGTAGGCGGCGTTATAGTCGTCGCTCCAGGAGCCGATCTCGTCAATCTCAGACTCGCCCTCCTCCCACGCTGGTGCATTGGGGTTGTAGGACGCGTTGGACTCGCGGGAGGACGACCGGCGTCGCTTGCGGGAGCGAGTGGACGGTGCGGCGTGTGAGCGGGTGGTAACCATCTCTGGGGAGGCCGAGTGCTCGCGGGCCTGGTGTGTTAGTGAGAGTGTAATGGACAAGTGGGTGGCGAGGGAATGGAGGGAAGACAGCTAGTGTGTGCGAGGGCGAGGCGTGTGTCTACTCACCCGTTGTCTAGTCTTGCGGGTCTGGCCGACGACGACCACCTCGTCGTCACTCTCTCCAATATCCGACGGAGCGTCCTCCTCCTCTTCAAACTCCTCGTCATCGTATGCGTCCTCCTCTGGCCGCGCGGGCCGATCTGCCTTGGCGGATCGCGGCGGCGGGCGGCGTCTCGGGGATCTGGGGCGGTTCTTCTGCTCCTCGAGTAACCACGCGCGGGTCTGCTCTGTCGGACGCGTGAGAACGTCGTCGACATATGTGTACTCGTCCATGAGCACCTCGAGTGGCTGGAACACAATGTCGACGTACGGTCGCCCGCGCGACGGGCCCGCGGACGACCGGCTCTCAGAGTCAAAGTAGATGTAGTCTGGCGGCGTGAGGCATGCTGGGGCCGGGGATGCTGCGCGGCTCGAGTCGTTGTCCAGGTCTATGGCAACCGGGTCTGTGGTCGGCGAGCGCGAGGGAACGAGGACAGGCTCAACGGACGCGCCGGTCGTGCGAGTCCGGGACCGGGGCGCGCCGCTCTGCACGCTGTCGTTGCGGAGATGCGCCTGCCGCAGGGGAGTGCTCTTGGAGCTGCGTGGTTGGTAGAACGAGTCTGGGGCAATGCTCCCGGGCGTTGAGCCCGCCTCCCTCCCCTTGCCCTTGTCCTGGGACAGCGACTGGGAACCGCCCCGCGGGGTGGACGCGCTCGAACGCGACTGGTAGCGTCGCGCGAATGTGCGCTTCTGGGGCTGCGAGCTCGGGGTGGCAGAGGGGCGAACGAGAACCGCGTCGTCGTCGTCGTCGTTGTCGTCTTCACCGCTCGAGGCTGCGACCAAGACGCGTTTGGGCGGCATTTCGGCTCGGGGTGGTTGGTTTTGGGTATTTGTTGTTGTCGAGGCAGAGGGCATGACATGGATACAGTGACAGTGCAGGGCTATGGTGGGAGCGGGATCAAATCCGCGTACAGTGGACGCGCTTTGTTTTTGGCCACCACCCTCTGTTGCCGGCGTGTTTTGGGTGTGACGCGTCCTGTCAACAACCACCCTCCCCCCTGTTCATCTCGTCTCTCTCTCTCTTCCACTCTCTCTCCCATCCAACTCGATCCATCCCACTTCAATCCACAATGCAGCGCATCACCCGCCCCACCCTCAACCTCCTCGTACGTTCATCCACCACCGCCGCCCACTCCATACCTACATCCACCCCTGGCGACGCGCTCACACCACCCAGAAGGCCCCCATTGCCCAGCGCAACTACGCCAAGACCACCCTCGTCGGCCGCCTCGGCCAGACCCCCGAGGTCCGCGAGACCGCCAACGGCAAGAAATACGTCCGGTACGCTGCTCAGTATATCGCGAAAGCTGACCCCCAGCTACAGCCTTGCCGTGTCGCGCTCGCCGAAGCGCGACGAGAAGGGCGAGCTCGTCAAGGGCGAGGACGGCTGTGAGTTCAAGCGTCTTTCGCAAGTACTAACTCTCAGTCCCCGTCCGCGACACTGACTGGTATGTCGCCACTTGCCTCACCCCTGACACCCAGGTTTACCATCTTCAACTTCCGCCCCTCGGCCGTCGAGGCCCTCCCCCGCCTCACCCCCGGCACCCAGCTCCTCGTTGAGGGTGAGTTATTATTCCAGGATGTTGACTGACACCAGCCACCCTCGAGACCCGCGCCGCCACCAAGGCCGAGGGCTCCAACGACATTCTCCTCCGCGAGACCTCGCACCAGGTCGTCTCTTTCCCCAAGGCCAAGTAATGTGGACAGCAGTAGACATTAATATAACGCCGAGGGTATGAATGCAGTGATATGGACAGTTGTGAATGTGAATGTTCAGGGTTCGAGGTCCGTGCAGATGGAACTCTCAGGCGCGGGCGGTTGGATGCGCTGCGAGTGTAGTGAAGACATGGGAGAGGCTCGAGAAGCTTGGATGCATCCCTAGTCGATCCAGGCAGGCTCCTCGCCGTCGTCATCCGCGTAGTCCCACCGGCTCGCCACCGGCTCGCTCGGCGTCTCGAAGCGCTTCATGAGCTCGTCGTGCATCGCAGCGGAGTACGCGGGCGACAGCGCGATGAGGAGCGCGTCGAGCGACTCGAACGTGTGCTGGGTCGGGAGCGGGGCGGTGGTGGAGTCGATCTATGGGGGAGGCCGTAGGACGGTAGCAGGGAGGTTGAGTGTTGCCAGGGGTGACGAGACGGTAAGGAGGTTTGCATCAGCACGACACTTGACTGCAGAGCAACCAGCGCACCGGCGCACCACACCCATGCACTCACAGTGTAGCCGCGCGAGTCGAGCACGACGTTGACGCTGCCTTCCGCGGCCAACAGGACGATCTTGGCGACAGCCCGTAACGGCGCGGTGCCGACCTCGGTGATCTCGTACGACTTGAAGCCAAACGCATGCGATTCGAGGGCAGCGGTGAGCTCTGCTCGCGGGTCTGTCAGGACGTTGTGGGTGGGTGGGGAGGACATTGGGGGGTGCTGAAAATGTTGGATGGGTGGATGGTGGAGAGGCGAGGGCGAGGGCGACTGCTTTCGTTGATGCTCTTGCTGCTCTTGATGCTCTTGCTGCTGCCGCTGCTACTGCTACTTGTTCTGCTTCCGTGTCTCGGCGTAAAAGAGGGAGGGAGGGAGAGAGGGAGTGCAGAGTGAGGTCAAGAGGTGTGGATGTGGACTCGATGGTAGTGGGCAAGACGAATATCCTCGGGTGCGATAATGTGGAGTGGAGGTAAGGGAGACGCTGGCCGCGGCCATGTTCCTGGCCGGTCTGGCTCTCTTCCGTGTGGCGACGACGTGCCACCGGTCCGCGGTCTTGCTGGCCCCTCGCCTCAACCAACTTGGTGCATGCGCTGCACCGTTGCTTGCCATGACTGCATGGCGTGGTCCGCACCGGCGCGTTCTGCAGTTTTCATTTGCCATCCGACCAAGGCAAAGTACTCCCGACCATGGCACAGTGCTCATCACCGCACACGACAGTGACGCGATTGTCGCCGGTACGAGGGCGGCGGTGAGCGCGGCGCGCGGGTCTGTCGGGACGTTGCGTGTCGGTGGAGGACATGGGGATGCTGAGAATGCTGGATGGATGGATAGGTGGGTGGTGAGAGGTCAGGCGAGAACGATTGCTTTTCGACGCCGCGAACGCCGCACTGGCGGCAGCCACCGCTGCCCGCCAGGTGGCTCAGATCTGTGCTGGCGCCGCCGCCGCTGGCCTCAACGATGCTGCGTCTGTCTTGTCAAGGGCTTCTAGTCCCATTAATCTTCTGTGCTTCTAGTTACTAGCAGCTGGAGCTCCCAAGTGCTGAGCAAACACGAGATCACGAGAGGAGAGGGAGCACACTGTTGTTGATGGGTGGGAGAAATCAAAATCAGTCGCGAGTAGAATCAACGATAAAAAAAAAAGCCAACATTTTCGGATGTTGGCCGAGAGTGGTGTGTACAGTAGCAGCACTGGGGGTGGGTGTGATGCCGGCCGAGATCAGAGAGAGCTCATGATCATGCTCATGTGGGAACAGCTCTGCCTCCGAGCTGTGGCTCCTGCTCTTCTCGTCTCCCAACTCCCAGTCTCTGCTACCCAGGTGGTCTCGTTCCTTTCTTCTTTTCGTCTTGCTTTCCACACCACCCCAACAGACTGACTCTCCGTCGCCGCCGCCGTACACCCGGCCTTCACCATTCTCCTCGACACCAACGCCACCCACCGCTCGGTCGTCATCATCACCACCCCACCTCATCCCCATACCCACCACCACCCTCTCCTACAGGCTAAATTCACCCTCCCAGACCCTCCGTCGCCGCAGCAAAAGTGACATACCACGGCCTACAACTTGAACACAGTAGCTATCGCGCTGTTCATCGACCATGATTATCCACGTCGACCCCGCCATGCTCCTCCCTTTTAAACGGAGGCAGTCGTCCACTCCTCCCATCGACGACCGATTGTTGTCGACCCGCGTCACATGCTCCCCTTCCGCAGGAGGGGGCAGCCCCACCTCGAGCCCAACTCGGAGACACCGGCAACAGAGGTATCCACTCCCGCTCCCGCTCCCGCTCCCCGGCGATGATGGCGGCTGTGGCGGCTGTGGCGGTGGCATTGGCGAGGGCAAGGGCAAGGGCAAGGGCAAGGGCAAGGGAAAAGCGTTGGAGCCCGTGCTCCCGCTCTTCCAGCATGGGCTCGCGTACTGCGGGTACTCCGGCTGCCCGACCTCCGGCCCTTCGCGCACCACCGTCGCCCCCGGCCCCGGCGCACGGCGCCGCCTGACCGGCGTCTGCAACACTGCACTATGCGAAACTTGCCAGATTCGTGCTGCCTGGCTGCCAATTTGGCGACTGATGTTTGCGACCGAACAGCAGTGGAGTAGATCTGGGTCCAAAATCCACCTGATGGTGCAACGGCAGCTGTCGTGCAGTGGCCAGTCAGCACCTGTCGTTATCCTGCTTGGACGACCCCGTTCCCTGCTGTTAGTGTCTAGGACGGCGGTTCGCGGCTATCGCCTCTGCCTGGGGTCATGCCCCATTGCTCCTAGCCCCCAGCCCCTCCCCTACCTCCCCAGATCCACACTCTACCATACAATGCATGTGGTTTACTGCTTAGTTTTATCCGGTCCCTCTGGCGGACTGCATCTAGGGGGACGCGATGTTGCGGGTGGCAAAGCCACCGAGGTTGTCGGGGACGTTGTGGGAGTAGTCGACCTCGGAGAGGAGCTTGCCACCGAACTGGACTCCACCGTGCTTGGCGTGGAAGGCGGCCAGGCGCTGCTCGACCTCGGGACGGAAGTTCTTCATAAGTCCCTGCGCGTGTTAGCGATGATCATTTGCGTATTACGTAAGCCAGGGGATTACGTAACCCGACGGGTTACGTAATATTGCGCAAGCTCACCTGAATCGGCCATGCTGCGGCGTCTCCGAGAGCGCAGATGGTGTGACCCTCGACCTGCTTGCTGTAAAGGTGTGAGCATTGGGAAGACAAAGATGAAGAGGTTCGAAGAAGAAACAGAAGAATGGGCGGTGCCACATCGGCCTCCACATTTTATTTTGCTTCCGCCACTGTTTTCGGAACCACTTACGTAAGCTCGAGGAGCATGTCGATCTCGCGCTCCTGGGCGCGGCCCTCGACCATGCGGTCCATCATGTTCATCATCCAGGTTGTGCCCTCGCGGCAGGGGGTGCACTGTCCGCACGACTCGTGCTTGTAGAACTTGGCGAAGCGGGCAATGGCGCGGATCATGTCGGTGGTGTTGTCCATGACGATGACCGCTCCCGTGCCGAGCGAGGTGCCGTTGTCCTTGAGCGAGTCGTAGTCCATGAGACACTTCTCGGCGACCTCGCGGGTGACGACGGGGACGGAGCATCCACCGGGGATGACACCCTTGAGGTTCTGCCAGCCGCCGCGGACACCGCCGCAGTGCTTCTCAAGGAGCTCCTGGAGGGGGATCGACATCTCCTCCTCGACGACGCAGGGGTTGTTGACGTGACCCGAGACGCAGAAGAGCTTGGTACCCGAGTTGCGCTCACGTCCGAAACCGGCAAACCAGGCGCCACCGCGGCGAGCAATGGTGGGGGCGACGGCGACAGTCTCGACGTTGGCGACGGTCGAGGGGCAGCCAAAGACACCGACGTCGGCGGGGAAAGGAGGCTTGAGACGGGGCTTACCCTGCTTGCCCTCGAGGGACTCGATAAGAGCAGTCTCCTCACCACAGATGTAAGCACCGGCACCACGGTGGAGGTAGACGTCAAAGTCGTAGCCAGAGCCACAGGCGTTCTTGCCGATGAGGCCGGCAGCGTAAGCCTCGTCAATGGCGGTCTGGACACGGTGGGCCTCGAGGATGAACTCTCCACGGATGTAGATGTAGGCGGCGTTGGCGTTCATGGCGCGGCCGGCAACGAGACAGCCCTCGACGAGCTTGTGGGGGTCACCGCGCATAATCTCACGGTCCTTGCAGGTTCCGGGCTCACCCTCGTCGGCGTTGACGACGAGGTAGCGCGGCCGCTTGTCAGCCTGCCAGTTGGGCTTGTTCATGAACGACCACTTGAGGCCCGAGGGGAAACCGGCACCACCACGGCCACGGAGACCCGAGTCCTTGATGGTCTGGATGATCCACGAGTCGCCTGTGTGTTAGATGGAACTGAGGTGCCCCGGAGTCTGCGCTTTCCCTTACCCTTGAGGAGAATGTCCTTGGTCTTGTGCCAGTCGCCACGACGCTGGGCACCCTTGAGGCTGGAGTGTTAGTACAGGTCATGAGGTTGTGGAAAAGGCCGATGGGAGGGAGAGTGGAATGTCGGAACCTCCACCCGAGGTAGTATCTGCGGCCGATCGGCATGATGACGCGCGCGCGCTATCGCTGTAGGCGGCCGTCTGGACCCAGCGGAGAGTGCGCCCCGCGTCCCGCGTCCCGCCGCTTGGCCCAGTGGCCTCCACTCTCCCCATCGCATTCCCGACGACGGTTTCCACAATAGCCCGAAATCGCTCACAGGTCTGTTTGTCAGCGCGCTGGTTCACTTGGACTGATGCGTACGGTCATCTCCGTTGCAGAAGAGGTTGGTGAAGATGCGGTCCTGGTCGCGGAGGCCGCGCGAGACCATGACGGGGGGCGCGGTGTCGGTGACGGTCGCAAAGGTGCGGGTGGCCCTGTTGGCCCGGAGCGAGCCGCGGAGGGCAGAGGACTTGAGCATTATAGCGGATTCTGTTTTGTGTCAACGGGGAGGGAGGGAGGGTGTCGTGGCGGTACGCACCCCTTGCCGAGACGGTGTAGAGATAGCTAGAGAGTGGGGTGACGTCTAGGACGATGGCGACAATGCACTTGTGGGCGACGACGAGCGAGCAACAAGCAACGAGCCTGCGCCAGCCAGAGCCTACGGACCCGCAAACCACCGCCCAGCCAGAGCTCTGAGCCTGCAGCCAGCCTCGAATGGGCAGCCTCGGATTGGCAGCCAGCGGAAGCACTTCTGCCACTCTTGGGGTAATCCCGAAACGCCGTTCCTAATCCGCCTAATGGAGGTGGTCGGGGAATTACAGCTTGCCACGTGCTGATTAGTAAATTCCAGGCCAATTAGGATGCACCCAGATGTCACCTCTGTGCCGATTTGCTTCCGTCCCAGGTCGTGTCTGCTTTCTTTCTTGAGTAGCGCGTGGAGGAGCAAGACGCCTCTACCTGCAGAATTACCGCATGATGAGGACTCCATAAGGATAAGGTCACGCTTGAAACCGCCCCAGGTGGCAGCTGGCGAGGGAGGTAGGCAGCCATAGGCTGCTATGGCTCGGAGAGCCCTCTCTCTGCTCGCTCCGTCCTCCGTCCGCGCCTCCGAGTCAGCCCGCTGCGGCAGGGGACTGCTCCTGGGGCAGCTGAAGAGCTACAGGGTACAAGCGGAACAGAGGTAGCTCTTGAGCTCAATATAGCACTCAACTACAGCTGGTGATTTCCGCGCTCGTCGTTTCGTCGCCTTGTTCTTCTTGGAGCCCCTTCTCGTACACATCGTTGGTGAAACGGTATCATGCGTCGTTGCCATCGACGCGGCAGGGGTTCGACTCCCTTACGATGTAGAGCAGCACGAGTATCGCCCTCGAGCTCGTTTTTTCTGATGCTTAACCAGTCAGCAAGTCTACGAGGTGATGAGGTGCGCGTTTCCGGACCAGTCCTATGAACTGCCCAACTACGGACCGCGTGAATTCCCCCCTCGGCCTGGACCGAGAGACCTCCCCGCTGCTCTGACACTCTATTCTCCTGCGTCTGTTGACCAGCGTACCTACAACCGTTATCCCTTGTTCCACTGCATTCTTACCGCGTCTTCTACGCTCACTCTCCGTTACCAGTCCTCCAGTTCGGGGACCGCCTGCGCCTGCCCTCTCTTCCCTTTATTCCATCTCCCCTTGTGCCCAGCAAGTTTGTTGAACTCCGCACCCCGCGGCTCCACGCGCCGCACAGACCTCAACATTGCCTCGTTATATCAGTCGGTAGATAGTTTGACTCTTACTACTAAGTGGACATCAAAATGTCATGGGTTCGAGCCCCATACGAGGCTGTGAAGCGCGCAGCTGCTGTTGCGATCTTCTGTTTTTGGGTTTGGAGAGCGGGACCTCCAAGGCTCTCTCTGGAGAGGTCTAGGAGGGCGTGGTGTCAGCACGAGAACAAGGAGTCAGGTGCGTTGGACTCTGCCTTCCGAGGACGCGACCAAGCGGGGACAGTGCAGCAAGCTTGGAGAGCAGGACGGGATCCGTTCGCCATGAAGGTGTGATCAGATAGGTGCTACCGCCCCCTCCTCGTCGTGGGCACGAGGCAGGCGTTAGTACCCACCTGGCAGATACCTGTCCCCTTGGTTCGCCTGTTGGGCTGTGGCACTTCCTCACTGGGCGAGACATGCTGCTGTTTTCCCACGCCCGTCGTGCGGATTTCCAGTGTCAAGTCTCTCATGTACCGTGGACCTTTACAAACAGAACTCCCAGCGCTCGCAGCTCTGCGGGCCTCGGCATGGTCATGTGGGTGGGGGAGGCGTGGCATGACCCCTGTTCGTTTCAGTGATCTCCTTCTCATGCGAGTAGCCACATCGCCGTTGTCGTGTCGCTCGTCTCAAAAGCCTTTTGGTGCCGGCAGTCGCTCTTCGGTGCCCTCGCGGTGACTGGTGAAGAAAGTCAACCGTTGAGTTTGGAGACGGCTTCAAGCCTCTTCAAACGTCACTGCATACGTAGGGCCGACTGCTGGACAACCGATTCCCACAAGCCCAGAGAGGAAGCGACTGCGTCTGATTTGAGCGAGTATCAAGCACCACACTACACGCCCAGGAAACCGCTGCGAAGTACGCGAGGTCGTGTTAGAATCGACGTCATGTACTCGAGGGTTTGTGCAAAGCAGCTAATTTAGCCAAGACAGTGCTCTCGGTGATAGCCGGCTTCTGTCACCGATCACAACGTTTACCGTCGTGCTCCCTGGCACGTTGCTGCCTGTCAACAGCCCGACTGGCACGCAACCTGGGTCACCTGCAGGGTGGCGGACATGGGTACCGAGTCCCTTGCACAACATGCGGCGGTCGAGGAACAATAGGGGCCGAGGAGAGAACATTCCGAAGCGAGCCCGAAGCCACCGGGCGCAGAGCGGCATGCGGCATGTGGCGGCCCTCGGCCACGCGATAGCCGGCCGAACCGAGCAGCGACGCCGCGAGCGAGCAGCACAAATGGGTGAGGTACACGCATGCTGCACGCTCAAGCGCCCCGACGCGACCCGTACCAAGTGCAGGGGTCCGTGCTTCCGGGAGTGGCTGCCTCCCACGCAGCTCACCTGACCGCTGCTCGGCTGGCCGTTATCTATCACCTGCATTTTGGTCCTTGTTTTTTGTAGTTGTTGGATCTCGCGGCTGTCGGCCGTCACCGCGCTGCGCCAAAATTCCGCTGTTTCAGCAGAGGTCCAGTTGTGCAGCCTGTGGCGAGCCCTTCATTCCGCGCCGCAGACGCCGGGGTCGAGACATTGCGCGCTTGCTCACTGCCCAGCGAGTGGCGATTGCCGACGGTAATCACCAGGCATGTCGATGACATTTGGGGTCGCAGCTGTGCTGTCTCAGCTTCTTAGGTCATGGCCGCGATCATGTTGCGATCTCGGCCATGGATCGTGGACTGCTGCCACGATCGGCCAGGATGACAGCAACGGCCCGCACACCGTCGGCCGGTAACTGCACAGTGGCGGCATGCTGACGGCCACCGCGAAACACTCCACCCAGCTCCAAGCTCGTAGCTCGTGCTCCGAGGCAGCTCCAACTGCCTCACTCGGCAGCATCTGCCACCGGCGACGTTGTCCCACGCCTGTGTGAGGTGAGAGGCACCAGGGCTGCGATCAGGACAGCGCTTCCTGTCCGGTCGAATCGTGGGAATGCGGACGGATATCGGTGCTGTGCTTCTCGTCCACTTGGTAAGCGTCTCACTTCTGGGAGGTACGGCTCCGCCTCGGGGGTTGCAGCTCTGCAGTGTACAGTTTTCGCGAGTCAGGGCTGCCTCAGGTTGTAACGGCGCTACAAACACTACCCGCCAGCCGATGTCTGATAACACTGCTGGTCCGAGCGGGTTCAGTTCTAAAGTTTCTGTCTGTACAAAGTATTGGTATTCATGAGCACCCCGAAGCCCCGAATCGCGCCGGTCTCGGACTCGCGGTCGGTCGGTTGGGCGGATATCGAGGTGGAGACTGTATCATGGCTGACATCACAGCCAAGTGAGCTCATCGGCTTCGTGCTTGCGCGTACGACAATCCTGAGCGGCGCAGCGGGCGCCACTCTCCGCTCGTCCTCCTCTCTCAATTGCCCATGTCCGCTCGGCCCTCGGCCCTCCGCACTGCCGAGCAGCCGTGACATTGCCGTCCCGCTAGGCCGTTATAGACGCACGCACTCGCGGATGGCAATGATCCATGCTGGTGGAGTGACGTCACATTTCTCCGTCCCCACTCTGCCGGGAAATTGCCTTGAACGCGTCGCGTTGTCAGTGATACCTGTACGAGGGACGAGGGAGAGTGGCAGTGGTGGTGTGCACCAGAGATGATGAGACGATGGCGTGCGGATGGAGCTGCGGAACTGTGGGGACATTGGAACATCGGGAGGGACGACGACAAGGAGAGCGCGACAGCGAGTCCCACCGTCAGAGTCCCGGCCCCTTGCGCGGTCTCGCCTCGAGGTCGCGACTCGGCCTTCTCCTGCAGTCTCCGATCCACTGGCCGCGGCTGCATGCATGCACGACGGCAGCGCGCTCCGAGACCACCCCTATCTGATGGATCCCAGTTTTCCCTATCCTTAATCCTGTCGGCTCGGCCTCTGCTGGGTGTCGTAGTCACCGAGCTAGCTGTGGTGTGGGTCTGTCTGTCAGCCGACCTCGTGTTAGTGTAGCACAGCTGTGACAGTACGAGTACGGCCTCGCGACGCTTCGCACCGAGAAGCACACCCACCAGACGCTCGGCTCGCTCGCTCTCTGCCTGCGCACATGGCACGGTGGATGTCGCCGTTCACTAGCTGCTAGCTGCATCCTCTCCGTGGGGCACAACAGACATGTGACCCATTTCTCCGCGCACTCAGAATTGCATTGCAGCCCGCAAACTCTGTTGCACCAACTGACGCGTTCTGTCCCGTCTGCCCAGCTCTTTGGGTTTGCACAGAGTGGACGCGCACCCAGACACAGGGACAGGAACCGGCAGACTCGTGTTTCTGTGGGGGAGGGCATCCCGCACGCCCGCGCCGGCGGCAAGTGACAGCGACATTGCGCGGTAGTGACCCGCGGTCGCGCGCGGCACGGCACGCAGCGTGGTGTTCCAGTTCCAGTCAGTTCCAGCGTACCGTTTTAAAAGTGTTGGGGATATTTTCTGGAGCAGACGCCAGGTGGACTCAATTGGCGTGAGAACAAGAATGGGAGCGGCTGCGCTGTCAAAATGCCGTTTGCAGCGAATTGAAAAGTTCGCCAGCAAACGCATCAGTCGCGAGCGACGGTTCACTTTGTCTCACGTCTCGCTGCCCTAGAACGGCAGCGAGCGGGGGTGGCGGGGGCAGAGAACGGGCGACATGGCCACGCTCTGAGCGCCACAGAGCAAGTTTCGGCGGCCTTCTGGCTGCACTTGGTCGTGCGGCGTGCCAGCGGCCAGCAGCGGCGTCCACCGCTGTGCACGCGCACGCGCACGCGCACGCACTCGCCGCAGGCGGCGACGGTGCTTGGAGACGAGTCCAGAGTGATCCGCTCTGCAGCCCGTAGTCTTCACACCGGGAGTCCCGCGTCATTTCCAGTGCCGTACACTGCTGATGAATAGAACGGAGAATGGAGGAGAATTGCAGCGCCAGGCGAATGCCCACACCGCGCCAGGGGTGCGCCACGCAGTGCTTCCACTGCACCCGGGCCGGAAGGCTCGAGCTCGAGTGTGCAGGCAGGTGCACGCCACAGTGAGAGTGAGAGCCTCAGACCGGCGTCTGCGCCTCTCCCCTCCGTGCAACGTTGCTGGCTCTGCGGGCGGCGGCAGGGTGCAAGGAATGGGAAAACGCCACTGCCCCGGTTGGGATCATCTGCGTCCTGAGGAGCGCCATGGAACGTCATTTTGCCTGTCGTGTACGCTGCAGAAAGGGCGGGGCCCGGTTGCGTGGGATTTCGCGTGCGTACACGCCCGCGCAGCCTTTTGTTCAGCAGAACACCAAGCAAGGCCAAGGCCACGACGGCCGGGGCAGCCCCAGCCCCATTCCGTGTTCCTGTTGTCCTCATCAGCAAGCCTCGATCCATAAGGGCAGCCAGCAGTGCTCCGGAGGGAGCACTGTCCTCACCGGCGTCGAGCTGCTCGGCAGCACCGTCTCGTCCTGTCCTGACAGCTGGCTACTCGGAGACCCCATGCGCCCGACCTGGCGTGTCCTACCTGCACCTGGATGTTTCACCCAGTACCCACTTTTTCCTCGTCAACGAATGCACGCTCAATGTAGAACATGGACGAGTCCTATTGTCTCTTCCTTGTCCTCTCCGTAACAGCACTCTAGCTGCACGCTCGTTCACACTGCACCCACACTCGTTGTCATCTCGCTCTCGTACTCTTGCTCGCTTCGATCACTGCACTCTCTACTTGCTGCTCCGTCTGCCTTCCAGTCGAGTCCGCCTTCCCGACGAAACGGTTCGGCACCCCTTGTCTCCGACTCCACTCCGACGACCCCTTGACAGATAGCGGTGTCCTCGTGCAGATATTACGTCCGTCTGCAGTACAGCACTACATCAACCCCAGCGTACCCTCCTCCATTTCCGAAAATCACCACCAACAAAAGGTCGAACGCACATCAGGAAGACCAACGTAACTCGAAAGAACAACGTAACAGCACAAACGTTGGTCCGCCCAAGCCCCGGTGCCCGACCCTTGCCCTCCCTCGGTCTCCGGCTCTGCCTGCCCGATCTTGAGCTCGAGTGACACTTTTTCTTCACGTTTGCATCCTCGGCACACATTTAGGAGATCACGTCCGAGCGTTTGTGCCGATCCGCCGATCCCTCCCTGCCACCACCCCTTTCACGCGTCGCCACTCGTTGCCTTCTGTGGCACAATACGGACGTCTGCTGTATCGGAGCGAGCTCTAGGAATACTGCTGCGGAATCCGCCACGCCGGGTCAGCCAATTGTGAGTGTTCGGGACGGTTCATGGACAGTCTCGAGGTCAGCGGACGCTGCGACGGACAAGCATCGCGGTAGTCTGGGAACTGACTGCCACAGTACTGCTCGTCGCCTCAAGCTTGTCCGCTGCTGTCGGTGCAGCCTCGGCTCTTGTTGGTACGGTACGGGTCGGTCGAGACTCGTCATCTAAACCTAGATTCTGCTCCTGGACGCACGCGGCTGGAAAAGCCAGAGCTGAGATTGATTTGTAAACCACAGTTTTTCCCCCGGTACTGCACTCAAAGCAAGCCAGTTGTTGTTGTCTGTGACCGACATTGCTGGTCTGCGTCGTCTTGCTGCTGCTGAAGAGTGGATTGCGACTACCCGACAGCAGCAGCTGTAGAATCTAGAATCTAGAACCAGAACCCGCAGTGGGCCCGTTTTTGTATACCACGCACCCACCCAACATTCCGCTCTCGACCTGTGTATTCATTCCCACGTCGTCGACGTCTCTCTTCCTCTCCATCTCCCACCAGACCACCCACCCTCCCCACCCCCCCCGCTGGCCTCTCCTCGTCGTCGCCGCCACCGACGCGTCGACTGGAAGGCCGCACACCTGCCCCGCACATCTGGTGAGTACACCCCCCCCCTCTCTCTCTCTCACGGGAACGAAACGCGGTGCACGAGGTCGGACACTTTGGTTGGCACATTTTGAGACGAGTGTTACAGACACGACCCCGCGCGGACAGCTTTTTCTCCTGGCAATGGCATTGCCTCGTCGCCCGTCGCTGTCACATGCACTCGCACTCGCATGCATGCATCCGCTGTCCCCAGAGGTCTAGCGCCGAGCGCCGAGCCCATCATCATCTCAGCCTCCTCCCTAGCGCGCCGCTCGTGACGACGCGACTGACTGGGGCTAGGGAAACAACACTGGCATCAGGTGGTTATAACCACCACTCGTCCCCCTCCCCATCCCCATCCCCATCCCACTGTCCTCTCTCTCTACTGTCCACTCGCAGCACTCGCTGACACGCTCTACTCTGCACATTCGTTTCTCTCCACTCAATCTCCTCTCTGTTGCACACCTCCACGGACATCCATCATCGGCATACTGTCCCTCCCCCCCCCCTCCCCTGACGCCACCGACATCACCCCTCATCTCGGCCCTCCCACACGCTCCTTGCAATGTCCTCGAACCCCGCTTCTGCCCCATCCCGCCCGGCCCTCAACGTCCAGACCGCGCTCCGCATCCTCAGCGTCGACCGCAAGAAGGAGCTCAGCCCCCGCTCACCTAGCCACTGGAGCGCCCACTGCGAGCGCCACCGCCTTTATCGCGAGCGCCGCGAGAGGCGTCCGACCCTTGTCATGTGAGTATCCACTGCTGCCCTCTGTTATCTATCCCCACTTCCCACGCGCATCAGATGTTGAGATGCACCGGACAAGGAGATCTGTGTCTCGTGTGGACACCCCTCGTCCGCGTTGTTCTCGCCCCGCTCCACGCTCGGTGTGGTGTGTGGCACGGCGAGGCATCCTCTGCACTGCCGCATGCGAGCACAATCCCCGACCACACCGACGGCCCGACCTGGTGGGGTTGCCCCCAGCTATAAGGCCTCCCCCCCTCCTACTCACCCCCGACTCACGCCCGCTCACGCCCAGCACCCCCAACTCGACAACCTCGACCACGGCCTCGACCTCGTCGTCGACGCCCTCGTGCTTTATCCACCAAGATGCCATACGCCGAGCCAACATCCCCCATCCCGTCCATTCCGTCCCCGGTGACGACAAAGCATGACCGCAGACTGCCCGACGCGACCGCCGATACCCTCTCCTTTCGTTCTGTCTCAAGTCCACTCCCGAGTATTCCCCGCCGCACTCCTTCCGCAGATGCAAAGTCGCCGACAGCGCCGCGGCATTCCATCACCTCGGCAGTCGCCGGCGCCCTCGCCTCGATGCGCTCCGTCGACTCGCTGCCACGCCGCACACCACTCTCCCCCACTCGCGCCCCGGGCCATGGCAGCCTAGGACTGCACCTCTTTGGCCACACCCCCTCGCCGCACCTCACCCGCGGTGGGCCTGGCTCCGACTCGAGCGACCCTCCCACAACACCACAAGAGAATCCGACGCCTTTGCCACCGGTAGCCCACAAGTACTCCAACTACTCGCCCCCAAAGGCCTCGCTTCGCAGCAAGGCCACTCGGGAACGTGGCATGTCTGCCTCGTCGCTACCCTCCCCCAACCCCTCCCCCCTCGCCGCCGTGCGCCCTGTAACCCACATGGTTCGCAAAAAGTCTGGCGAGTTGGTAAAGTCGTCCCTCAAGCAGCGCTCCATGTCCACGCCCGACCTCGGGCGTCTCAAGAACAAGGGCGGCGACGACGACACTATCCGCGAGCGCACCAAGAGCGTACGCTTTGATGATCTCGGTCTCGAGTCGGTGGTGCTCTTCCTCCGCGAGCAAAAGCCCGCCGCCGTGTCAAAGTCTGTCGAGCCGAGCGCCAACGACACTCCCACCGAGACCGAGGACGACAATGACACGGACCTATCCGACTTTGTGCATTTCCGCACTCGCCGCGGGACATCACGTTCCGAGGGTGCAAAGGAAGTACAGATCCACCCCGAGAGCACCGTCCCTCGCCTCCGCCTCGACTTTGGGCCCGGCACGCAGGGCCTGCTCAAGAACGAGCATGTGGTGCTCGAGCGCGTCGAAATGCAGAACGGCTCGCCGCTCGCCATGCGCGGCACGGTCCTCGTTCGCAACTGCGCGTTCCAAAAATGGGTCGCGATTCGCTTCACCCTCGACCACTGGCAGTGAGTAACCACGACCTTCCGAGCTGACACCAGAACCACGTCCGAGGTCATGGGCCAGCACGTTTCTCACATTCCGTCTGGAACCACTGGCGACGAGGGCTGGGACCGCTTCAGCTTTACCATCCGCCTCGAGGACTACAAGCGCAAGATTGAGGAGCGCATCCTGCACCTCTGCGTCCGCTTCTCTGTCCACGGCCACGAGTGGTGGGACTCTAACAATGGCGACAACTATCGCTTCAACTTTAAGCGCGCCGCGGTCCGCAAGACTCGCAGCACTCCCACGCCGCTCCGCACTGGCGCCAGCAATGAATCATCCACCGCGCAGATTCCACTCCGCGTTCCTCGCACGGCGGACAAGAGCCCGCGTACCTGGCACTTTCCAGCACGCATTGCCGCGCCCGTCGAGCGGACCGACTCGCCCCAGCAGAGCCCGCCACCTGCCGCCGCCTTTCAGCCTCCCTCGCAACCCGACGTGCACAGCCATCTGCTGCTGAAGAGGTACTGTGCGCCATCGCCGCCTAAATCCCCACCCAAGAGCCTTGCCGGCGGCCCTGGTCTCATCCTGGAACTCGCCCCCGTGCGCGCCACTGCCGCTCCCCCGCCCCCAGGTCTCACTGCCGGCGAGCCGGTGAGCCCCACAATGACCCTCGTCAACGGACGCCCCGCAACGTCATGGCTCCCGCAGATGCACGGTCACGAGCGGAGCAGGAGCTGGAGCGGCAAACCCGGCGAGGTCTGGAAAGACAGGCCGCAGGTCTCTGTGAGCGACAACGACGAGGCCACGGGCGACATTACACCGCGCGCCGCTCGTGCCCGCTCTCCAGAAGCGCCCCCCCCTCCCCAGTCGGTGGATCTGATTGTCGAGAGCCCCACCTCGATGATTGCGACGCCCTCTGCCAGCGAGGACGAGCAGGACCAGCGTTCGCTAGCCCACCGCCGCAGCACTGGCGACCTCCGTGCCCTAGTCAACGACGACAATGGCCTGGCTACTCCCCCGAGCAGCAACCTCTCCTCCCCCCCAACCCCCTCTGCCCTCCTCCCCGGCCCCATGTCGCCGTCCGTCTCCATGTCCACCGGCGACTCGTCCCCAGTCAACACCAACAACACTGGATCGCCACACGAGGGTGAGGCGCCCAACCAGGGCGGCCGCGTGCTCAACGCCGCCACCTACCAGGAGTTTGTGAGTCCCTACTTTTATTCTTCTGACACCGCCATTAATGTGCTAATAGTCTAGTTGGACAAGTTTTGCTTCTTCAAGTCGCCACCTTCGGTAACCACCCCGCTCGAGGACCACTACGGCTCGTCTGGCTTTTCGCATTCGGGCTACTCGTCCCCGTCAATCTACGGATACTTTGGAAACGGTTCCCCGAACGGGGTCACCCCGAACACACGCACCCAGCAGCAACAGCACACCCCCGAGTCCTACCCTCTCACGCGCACCGGCACTGCCGTGTCCGCCTCCAGCTCCACCCCGCGGGGCTCGCCGCCAACGCGCTCCCCCCCGGGTTCAATGCACGGCCCCCTCCCCTGGACGCCGACGTCGGAAAGCGGCCCTCCCATGGCCGCTGCGTAGGCGGCCCCTTTCCGTGCCGGCGCTGGCGCAGCATAGACCCCTCACATTGTCACTTGTCGACCGGGCTTCAAGACCTAGCAACACGACTAGCATACGATCATGGTAAGATCATCACACATCGCATCCGGAATCGCACACATAGCGACGCACGTCGGCAGCAGCCCCGTCTGCGCTGCATTCACGCCACACCAACCGCAGTTGTATCCACACCTCCCAGGACCCCTGTTTCCCATCCCCGCTCTCATGGCTCGCATCTCTGCGCCAGTATCTCCTCTCCAATGTCCGTGTAGCAAAAGGCGCAAGCGCCAGGTGTTGATCTAGTAGTAGTAGAACATGATGCATCTGTGATTACAGCGTGGGTGCGGAGGTGTCGCGAGTGGTGCAAAGAGTCGTGTCATGCATCGCAATGCAGCGTAGCGATGGCGACTGCCGTCTTTCGCTCGGGCAGGTGACCATGCAGAGTACGAGCATCCGCGTGGTCCTCTTGCTGTGGACTGTGATTATGTCGGCACTGCTGACCGCTGCAGAATGCCACAATCGCGAGGGACGGAACCAAAAGTTGCCACCCAGCGATCTTGAATCCCCCGAATCGTCAACAGCTTCGTGACCTCTATCTCCATCATCCATCTCCATCTCCCTCTCCCTCGTACCGCCATCGTTGCTACCGATCTAGATCCGGATACACCACCCGCACCTTTGGAGCTCAATCTCGATCCCGCCGTCCCCCTCGCTTTCGGCCCCCTTCCGCTCTTGATCTGATCATCCAGATCTGCTGTTGCTCCTCCCCCTCCCCCCGACGCTCCAGCCGATGCCGAAAGTCTACACGCGCGCGACGGTCTCGACGGACCAGACGAACAGCGCCGCGGGGCCAGCGAGCAGCAGTCGCGCCGTGCTGCGCTCGTACTACTGCCTCTGCGGCGACTTTCTGCTCGTGCTGCAGGGCAAGCTCGAGCGTCTCCCGCGCCGGAGGTGAGTGCCGCTGTCCACCACATGTAGTATAAACAGCTGGGCGCTCGACCGTCAGCAGGACGCTGCAGCGTGTATCCAAGGCGGCGTGCTGCCGTGCTGCGGTGGTGCTGCTGCGGTCTGGTGTCGCCGCTCGCCGCTGTCCAGCTTGGCAACCGGCCGCGAGCCGGAAACTGCAACTGACACGGACGCTGACACTACAGGTCGGACGAGTCGTACATTATCCGGTCGCGCAACGCGGGCAAGGTCCCCGCGCGCAAGTTCAAGCTCAACGCGAGCGCCGGCCCGCGCGTACTCGTCGAGCGCGACGGGAGCGACAGCAAGGAGATGCGTCAGGTCTTCTGCTGCTCGCGGTGCAAGACGCCCGGTAAGTCCTGATTCCTGATGTGCTGCTGGGCCAAGGCGTGGCATCAGCAGCTACCGATATCTGGTCTGTGGAAGAGACACGAGCCAGGCTGCTGCGCTGAGTTCTAGCATAGCAGCCGCCATGGACTCGGTTCCAAACAGGGCGGATACAGACCGGAGAGCGGACATCGTTCAGTTGAACTTGTTGTATCCTCAAAGCTGACAGCAGTCGCATACCAAACCCCGCCGCCGCCGGCCGGCTCCGGCCCCTTTCTGTACATCTACAAGGGCGCCATGACCGAGCTGCAGGGCCGCGTGCCGCCCGACGCGTTCGACGGCGAAAAGGAGCTGCTGCGGAAGATGAAGAGCGAGGCCAACCGCGAGGCGAGCAAGCTTGCGCAGCCTGCCGCCGCTGCTGCGTAGCGGGCGAGCGAGACGGAAAGCTTGGATAAGCGGGCCGCGCGCAGCGAGCACGGAAGAGAAGCGCCAGGAGCTAGATGTAGCTTAGATATCGTAAAAGTTATGGATGTTGTAGCATGTCCTTTGCGTCTACAGAGCAGCGGATGTGCTGTCTGCTTGTACCAGTGCTCGCTTTCAGACACTTGACTGCGAGCCCCGCGCACCGCCCGACACAACCACGCGATCAGCGCGAACCAACTCCACCACACCTCTCGCGAACCACTCCACGCCTCTCGCGCTCCGCACCCATCTGTCTAATATGACTGCATGCACTGCTCCTAAACCTACTCGTCCTCGTTCTCGTCGCCCGCCTCGCCGACACGCACGCTGAGTGTCTCCATCCTGCGCATCATGCGCGCGAGCTCGTCCGAGCGCTCGTCGAGCGCCGCGCGGAGCGGGCGGAGCTGCTTCTGCCCATACTGTCCCTCGCCGTCCACCTTGAGGTCCCTGGCGAGCGGGCGCACGACCGCGAGCTGCTCCTTGAGGACCTGCGCCTTGTGCACGAGGCCGGCCGCCTGGCCCCTCCGTGCCGGGCCGCCCTGGACGCGGACGCGCAGGCGCTCGAGCTCGTCAAACCACTTGCGCTCCACTGCGCCAATCTGCGGCCGATACTCTGCGAGCAGCGCGTTGAGGACGGCATCAAGACGCGCGCCGAGCGCGCCCTGCGCTGCAACGAGCTTCTCGGCCCGGTCGGCGTTTGCGGCCGACTTGTCCCGCACGCTGTCGACGCCAGTCGCGCACTCGCGCAGCTGCTTGACCTGCTGCGTCGCTTCTGCTAGACACATGTCAGCGCGCTGCTCGGTCGACTTGGACGCGGCGCGGATCGCCTCGGCGCGCGCGCGCACTTGCGCTCCGGCGTCGGCAAGGGCGCGCAGGTGTTCGGGCGTAATGGTCGTCAGAGGCTTGTTAAAGTCGGGAGCCTTGCGGACCGCTGCCCGCGGGTTGAACGGCGATTTCGGGTTGTGGATGCCGGCGATCAGTCCATCATAGTCGAACGGCTTGATCAGGAGGGATTGAGAGTCTTCGCTGGGAACCTCGGGTTCGACGGGAGGAGGGAGGTTGCGGACCTGTACCCTAAAGTCCATCTCGACGGCGGCGAGTTGGCCGGCGCCAGACAAGGCGAGAAGACCGTAGCCGAGAGTAATATTGCAGAACGTGACAGATCCAACGACCGGCTTGGCGGCGCTGATGTCAGTTGGTATCAAGATTTTACAACTTACGAGGCCTCGACAAGAGACGCGACGTCGCTGCGCTTCAACTCGTCGTCGTCGGCGCCGAGCAGCTGAGCGACCCAGGGTGCGACCGAGATGGCGTCGACACCAAACGAGTGCTGGAGGTAGACGACATCGGTGTGGATCTCGTCGTGGACGAATGTCGGCGCGTTGGCGGCGATCGCGTCATAGTCGACGTTGGGGGGAAAGGTGACGAGAACAGACTCGATGATCGGGAGGTGGAGGTCGACCTCGGCGGGGTCTCGCGAGGACATCCAGCGGGGCTCGGGGAGGGTGGCCTCGATACCGAGGTCGACGCGGCCGCCGCTCCATGCGATAGCGAGGACGTTGACGCGCTGGCTGTCCTCGTCCTCGTTGCTCTGCGTGTTGCCGTCCTTGCCGCTCGCGCGGATGATCGTAATGTCTGTCGCCATCTGCTCGTCGACGTCATCGCCATTGCCGACCTCCTCGGGCGCGGGATCCAAAAGCAGCGGGCCCTGGCGCAGCAGCGGGCGGTGCACACCAGGCGCCGGTCCGCCGCTCGCGGTCAGGTGCGGTGGGTGCACGCGCACCATGCCTGGAGGCGGGGGCGGGCGGTTCGAGTATGTCGGCGGGGGCGGCGAGGGAGGGGCGTCGCGCAACCCATACCCGCGGCGAGGCGACTTCTTCACCTCCTCCTCCTCCTCGCCACCAGCCTGGCGCACAATCGCATTGACCCACGCCATCTGGAGCGCGGTGCGGCCAACGAGGGCTGCGTGCTCTGCGCTCCCGTCGTCCTGCTGCAGGTGCTTTTCCTTTTCTTGCATCCACGCCTGCAGCGACTGCAGGAAGACTGCCGGAACCTCGGCGTGCGAGGGGAGCACGGGGCCCATGGTGTAAATGTCGCCGTTCGCCATGAGCGCGTAGACCATCGTGGGGCCAAAGTCCATCGTGCCGTCCGAAAAGGTGAACGAGGTGGCGTACTGCGACAGCGGGTCGATGGCCGAGAACTTTGACGACCCGGACGCCGAGCCCTTCTCGGGGAGAAAGTGAAAGGACTGCACGGGGTCCTGGGGGCGGAGCACGTCGTACTCGCTGGAGGTCAGCGTGTGCAATGCTTCAGCACTTACAAGAGCTTGCCGTCCGCGGCCAGCACCCAGAGCGAGTTGCCGCCTTCACCCCACGGGTGCCAATTCACCTTGGTGAGCGCATTCGTCGACGACGGCGAGTGCTGGTACTCGTCAACGGGGAATGATCTGTGGTCAGCTCGCGGCGCTCTGGGAGCTCACCTGCAGCCGACGTCGCCTCCGACCGAGCTCGCAAAACCAGCGCGGGGAAGAACGAGAATGACGAGCTGGTGGTGACCAACCACCGCCAGCAGTCGGCCGGTGGGGTTGAGCACAAGCTGGTGGATGGGGAACGTGAGGTGCGGCGACTTGAGGGTCTGCTGTTAGCTGCGAGTAACCCGACTGAGCTCACCTTGTAGCCGCCGACAGAGCCGTCGCGCACCTCCCACGCCTCGCCGGCGAGGCTGGTCATGCGGACCTCCTTGCCAAACGCAACAATCAGGTCCTTGTCGCGCACCGCGATGCGCGCGTTCTTGGGTGCCGGGAGGCCGTCCAAGGCCGAGCCCGACACCGAGTCAACAAGCTCCCAGCCGTCATCGGTTGAGCTCTGGGCCGGCGGGACGAAGATTGCGTGCGAGCGCAGGGTCTCGAGCGAAAAGGGGAGCGTCGCGGGCATCGCTGCTGTCGCTGTCGCTAGTGCCGTCGTCGCTGTTGGGGAGTGATGGGGTGGAGTATCCACAACACTCGAAACAATCACAAGAGTACCGAGAGCGAGAACCAGTGATGGTGGAAGAATTTGATCCCGTCAACAGAAATTGTCGCCCCCAGGAGTGGGAACATTGTTTGTGTCGTGGCGATTATTTCAAGTCTTTGTGTTCGAGAGCATCGTGCATCGGCATCAGCATCGGCAGCAGCATCGGCATCGGCATCGACAACAAGTATACATATATCCACTCTACACCTTGGCCTTCTCCGTGCCGAGCTCTCCCTCCGAGATGATCTTGCCCTCGAGCTTCTCGGCAACCTCACGGCCCAGTTCCTTGACACGCTCGACGTCGTGGCCGATCAGGCTCACGTGCACGCCCTGGTAGAGGTACGGATCTGGTGTCAGCTCATTGCGATTGGAGAACAAGCTTACAGGAGCCAACGCGGATACCCTCGTTCTTGACACGGGCCTGCAGCTCGGTGAGGTATGGAGCAATCTTGGACTCGGGCATGCTGCTGGGTCAGTACCATATCGGGCCATGGGACCCACGCGGTGTAGATGAGGTGACGGAAGGGCTTGGACGAGGCGGGCGGGAGAGGGAGGTACGGCGTGAGGCCGAGGAGCAGCTGCTGGAAGAGGCTGGGGATGCCGGGGAAGACGCAGAGCTGTACATCAGTTTAGCCCAGAAACATTTCCAAACTTACCTTGCCTCCAAGACGGACAACAGGCACCCAGCGGTCGTCACAGACAAAGAGCACCTCGGAACGGGGTCCGCCCTGGCCGTCGCCGCCGTGGCCGCCCTTGGCGGTCGGGAAGAGGGCCATGCGGTTGCGGGCCTCGCGCTCAGCGGGAGTCGCCTTTTCGAGCTCCTCGAGACGCTTCTGAGTAGTGAGGAGCTTCATCCGCGCCATGGTCTCCTCGTCGTGGGACATTGGCAGGCCAAACGCAACTCCGAGCGAGTCGTACGTAATGTCTGCTGTTAGACTCGACCGTTGCACCTCGCGTACCATCGTGGGTGGGGCCAATGCCGCCAGAGGTGACAACAAAGTCGTACTTGCTGCACATGCGGCGCGCAGCCTCGATGCTGGGCGTCAGAATCATACAAAGTGATCAACTCACATGTCCTCCTCGACATCGGGGATCACCTCGATGCGCTTGCTGTCGGTCAGTAGGTGATGCCCCAGAGGTACCTACAGCTCAATGCCAAGGTCGAAGCAGAACTGCGCAAAGAAGCTGTGGTCAGTGAGGCTCGTGACACAGATACATACTTGCTGTTCGTGTCCTTGGTCTTGCCGTTGAGCACCTCGTCACCGATGATGATGCAACCGGCGGTCCTGGCATCAGCTGATTACACACATTGATCAGCTCACTTGATAAACTTGCCCTCGCCGAGGGGGTTGGGGAGGGACTTGGCGTCCGTGACGGGGCACTTGGGGAAGGAGGCGGTGGCCATTGCGCGCACTGTTGCGGGAGTGCGGTGGAGAGCGAGGGTTGGAAGGGCGGTTGCGACGAAGGGACGGGTGATTCTGGCTTGAGTCTGGGCTATACACACTCTAGAGACTTGGGGGAGAGATGTTCTGAGGAGGCGCATAGATGGTGGAAACGAGATGAGCAATGACGAGGACCGGGCCGATGCTCCGGTGCGGATAAGTGCGACAGAGAGGATCGAGCTCGCTATCAAAGGGATGCTGACCAATGTCGTCGAGTAGTGCAAGTCCGGTAGCGGAGAGACCAGGCTGGTGACTGCCCACCTCCACCCTCCAAGCCACAAACAAGCTGACGCGCTGACGTAAACACCGCTCCACGTGGGCACCACACCATTATCAAATCTTCCACTTTTTAACACACGTATTGCTCCAATCCTCGCCACCCACGGAATGCACAAACATGGCCGCACGCTCCCTCTGATCTTGTCAACGACCTCTTTGATCACATCGAAGCACCCATCCCCAGTAGCGAACCCCCGACGGGTGTCTCAGCACCGGGCTGACATTGCAAGCAGCTATCCACACATACCACTCTTGCAACACATCCCCACATATCGGACTTTACGAAAAATGAGCGACAACGCCGCTTCTGGCGATCGTCCAGACCAGGAGGTCCACCCCCAACCAGCCACACCACCACCGCCAGTGGAGCCCGACCAAGAACCTCTCCCGACACCGCCGCTGCCGACCCCCCCATCCATGGTCATTGACCTGGATGTCCCCGGAGGCGACGCGCAGGCTACCGACGTTGATGCCATGCATGCGGATGCGTCCGACGCGCAACCCGACGAGGAGATGCAGGTCGACCCCGAGTTGGACTTTGACGCCGTCCTCGACGACAATCACAACGACGTCACGGTTATCATGGACGAGGAGGAGGCGATCAACAACGAGGACGACACGGCCGTTATTGAGGCAGCTGCGGCGGCTGCTGCTGCTGCAGCCGCAGCAGAGAGCCCCGCCCCTGAGCCCGACGCGTCTGAGGGACCGGACGCAGCACCTGACGCGTCGGATGAAGCTGAGACGGTCAAGGCGGCCGCGGCCGCTGCGGCCGCTGCGGCAGTCGAAGCAGCAGCAGTTGATCTTGACCCGGCAGACCTGGACGTCGACGTCGATGGCGACGTCAACATTCCCAGCGGAGTGGAGATCCATGTCGAGGATGTCGACGCGACAAACCTCGACGACGAGTCCTTTTCGCTTGCAGCCGCGCTCTCCGGGATCCCGCCTGAAGACGACGGCGATGACGACAACCACCTCGACCCCGACACGCTTGCGAACCTCGCTGCGTTGAGTAGCATCGCGCAGGATGCTGGAGAGGACGCCGAGGAGCCGGCCGACGAGGAGGACGTGAATGCCGCCGCCGCTGCTGCTATCGCTGCCGCCGATGCGAGGCAGGCGGACGAGCAACAGCAGGACGAGCACAACCACCAGCACACGGAAGAGCACGCCCACGATCAAGACTTTTCGTCGCTCCTGCGCCAGGACGCCCTCACGAGCGAACAAGTCCAGGAGATTGTCAACAACCTCGGCGGCGGCGCGACAGACGACGAGTCGGACGTGGCGACACCAGCTGCGCCGGGCGAGCAGGAGGCAGAAGACGAGTCGGATAAAGAAACACAAGACGACACGAGCCAGAGGGATTCCGAGTACCGCGCACCGAGAACGTACTACGAGGACGGCAAGCTGAAGCGGAGGAGGAACAGGACAGTGCTAAGCTGCACCGAGTGCCATCGGAGAGTGAGTATCGCTCTCTTACAAATTCAGAGCTAACAGGCAGAAACGTATGTAGCGCAGAGCTCGTGAAGAACCATGCTGACCTCGACCCTTCCTGTTATACAGAACACGTGAGTGGGCCATGCTTGGGCAGACTAACACCAGTGTGATCGCAACATTCCCTGCAGCCGATGTATCAAGCGCGGCGTCCCGAGTATGTGCCGCATGGAGTCGCCAGCTGTGCAGCCGCGTAAGAAGAAAAAGTACGTTACACGTTGTGACACACACTGACAGCAGGCCAAACGACGACGTCCCGATCACGTTCGAGCTCGGCCTGCGCGTGCAGGCACTCGAGTCATTAATCCGCTCTGGCTCCAATGTGGACCCCGAGGCCGCGCAGACCGCTGCGCTCGAGACGGTCATGCAGGCGACACGCGCGGCGAACAGCGGACAGCCCGAAGCGGCAAACGCCTTGGCACAGCTCAGTACTGCGAGCGCCAACCTCGGAATCGGCGCACTGAATCAGGATGCCCAGAGCTCGCTGCTGCTGGATGTCCTGCAGCAGCTCTCCGCAGCAAGCATGGGACGTACTTCCAACTTTAGCGCTGGCGACACGCGTGCCGCGATCGAGTCGCGAGACATGTGGACCACTGTGCCTACTGCAACGCTCGAGAGCGCCGCGCAGACGGACCTGTCGTTTGAGGAGGACCCCACCGAGACAAAGCTCAACCTGACGCTTCCTGGGTTCCGTGACGGCGCCGGCAAAATCTTCCTGCCACCAACGATGCGGCACGCCGAGAAGCGCCTCCGCGAGGACAACTTGTTCACCCCCGGCGTTCTCCCAGTGCACGGCTACGAGCCATTCCTCGAAGCTGGCACGCGGTTCGGGTACGGTGACGAGAGCCACGCGTTCAAGAACCAGCGTATCGCAGCTGTGCAAGCGCTGGGCGTCACTGGCGCACTGCGGCTGGCCGCCAGTTTTCTGTCGCGCTTTCCGGCTCCCGTCGGCAACCGGAGCGCCTACGTCCCCTCGCCGTCGTCGGACGAGGATGTCGCAGCCCTCCGCGAGGGTGGCCTCGAGATTAAGCACTACCGGTTCCTGGACGCCAAGACGGGTGCAGTAGACTGGGACGGCATGAAGGAGGACCTACAGCATGCCCCGCCCCGCTCTGTGATCCTCCTGCACGTGTCGGGCTCGGCACCGACCGGCGTCGAGCTCACGCCAGCGCAGTGGCGCATGCTCACGACCCTCCTGCAAGGTCGCCAGCTCATCCCGCTCGTCATGATGGCGTTCCAGGGCCTTGCTAGTGGAGACACGGCACGCGACGCCCAGCCCCTCCGCTTCATGGTCCACGAGAAGCTGCCCGTCGTGCTGGTCCAGAGCTTTGATGCTGTGAGTCAAGCTACGGACCTTTGGAATGTTTAGCTGACTCCCAGATGATGGGTCTGTACGCCGACAGCCCCGCCATTCTTTCCGTTGCGGCGCAGAACACGGACGACAAGGACCGTATCGCGTCGCAGCTCCGCCATCTCGCGCGGGCAATGTACATGCACCCTCCGCTGTGGGGTGCGCAGCTCGCGCACATGGTGCTCTCCGACCCAAAGCTGTACCCTGCTTGGTAAGCTAAGATGCGTTCCCGTCAGCTAACATGCAGGCTCGCGGAGATCAAGGCAATGGCAGACCGTCTGCGCAGCGTGCGCGACAAGCTGCACGACACGATCGCAGTCAAGCTCAAGACGCCCGGCACGTGGGGCCACCTGAAGCGGGGAGTCGGCATGTTCTGTGCGCTGCTGCTTCCCGCTGCGCAGACCGAGGCGCTCACGACGAAACGCCACCTCTATCTGCTCAAGGACGGCTGCCTGTCGCTCGGTTGCCTGGACGTGCCGAAGATTGAGTCGCTCGCGAGGAGTGTAGACTGGGTGACGCGCGAGGCGATCCGCGAAGCGGAGGAGCAGCACGCGCAGAGCATCGCAATGGAGCTTGCGCTCCAGGCCGCGACCGAGCAGCAGGCGCGCCAGGAGGCCGAAGAGGCCGAGGCGGCCGCGGCGGCAGAGGCAGCCGCTGCTCAGGCAGAGGACACGATGCTCATCGAGCAGTCGATCTACAGCGCCATGGAGGCGCAGCGCGTCGCGGAGGAGGAGGAGCGCAGAAGGGAGGAGGAGCAGCGGCTCCTCGAAGAACAGGTGCGCAAGGCGGCCGAGCGCGCCGAGATTGCACGCCAGGCAGAGCTCATTCTCGCGACTATCTAAGAGTAGGAAGAAGAAGAGGGGCAGCGGCAGCATTACTGCGCAGGCGGTGGTGCCCCTTGTAGAGCTAGACGTTTGTATCTTGTTGTAGCATATTGCCATGATAATGAGTAACTCATCCCGGGAGTGCGCGCCGCGTGCAGATGAAGGGAGTGGAAGAGCTAATGGACTGGGCAGCAGCCATAGCACCTTTGTTCAAGGCAGTCCTCCCGATCTTGCAATGACAGCGGCGCTGCAGCGACACAGAAAAAGCAAGCTCCTGTTCAGGAGCTTTTTGGACGAGTTAGGAATCGAACCAAAGACCTTGTCAAGATGTAGGTGCTAATGACACGCTCTACCAACTGAGCTACACGCCCGACGACATCGAGGTTGGGCCTGTTGTGTTGCCGAGTCCGCCACACTGCCACAGTACCCGCCCCCGCACCACGTCTTCTATCGGGAGAAGAAACAGCAACAGGAAGGGTTGCATGGACACCTGCCGAGCCCTTGCGAGTATGAGTGACTATGGGCCCGACTCTTGTCACTCTTCCGGTCCACCGACCCGACCGCCGCCACAGTTTTCTGTGCCCTGTTTTCGTGCGATGAAGAAGTGCCACAAGTGCAGCACATCTGTCCACCACTTACTGCCTCTGTACAGGCCGCTCTCCGGTCCCCGTCACCTTGCCACAGCATCTGAGCCCAGCACGGCAAGTCTACCGCCCCCAAAAAGGTCCCACTGGGAATCGAACCCAGATTACAAGAACGAAACCGCGCTTCTCGCCACCATTGGTGGTCTGCTCGCTGTCGCTTCAGAATCTTATGTACTAACCGTTATACGATGGAACCTGATGTGTAGCCTTTACTTTTCTCTTTTGTGTGGAGGCTGGAGCACAGCTAGGACGTTACTTCCGGAATGGGGAGCATGACGAGGGGCGAAAATGGACTTTGCGTATCAGTGGCAGGCAGTCTTCTCGAGAACCGTGTTGGACCTCGCACTCCTTGGGAGTGAGAAAAAGGAGACATCCGCACCTTGCGGTGTGGGTGCTTGACCACTGACAGGATCGAACTGCCGACCTCCGCATGGACTAGTACACATGTCTGCGTATTAGTACGATGCTCTAACCAGCTGAGCTAAGCGGCCCGGATGAGGGGCATCTCGACGGCGCCATCTCGTGTCTGCGTTCGCCTTCCCCTTCTGAACGCCCCGTTCGGCTCTTGGAAGACTGGGGTGTTCTAGAAGGTGCACTTATTGCCCTCGGGAGGGAATACGACGCGCATGCCGATAGCTATGGCGGCCACGGCTCCCCCGGGACGTTAACAGGAGCGGGCGATGAGACAGATGTGGCCAGCCCGGTCCAAGTCGGACAACCCACTATATCCCACTAGAATTTGCAGAGTGGGGGGTCTCCCAGGATAGGGAAAAGACCCTCTGTAACAAAATATGCCAGTAATCAGTCCCTCGGGAGCACCCCTGTGGAAGAGAGACACCGAGGCAATGTGGCGGAGTGGTTAACGCGATTGACTCGAACGGCGGAACAGCAAGTTTCTCGTTGATCAATTTCCTTCGGGAGCACATGTTCGAATCATGTCATTGTCGGAAGGTTGCGCGAGAGCGCGAGAGTTCCTTTTTAGGTGTTTGCAGAACCCAGCAGTGACAGACGAGATGGGGAAGTTGCCGGCTCTGTGGGGTGGCGTTCGGTCCACTGCACTTGTCCGTCACCTCCTAGTCACTCACCCGGTTTGCCTTCCTCCGCCCTGCGCCCCAAGTACTATTCCATATCCCAGACCTAGGTTCATCTTGTCGTTCATCTGCTCTAGACATGCTGCCGCCAGAACGTCAGCCAAACGGCCTCTGGGAGCAAGAAAACATCGGCGATTTAGCTCAGTTGGTTAGAGCGTATGCTTAACAGTCGCAGACTCTTACGCATAAGGTCGGCGGTTCGACCCCGCCAAACGTCATTTTTGGCCCGCGGAGGTGCTGGAGAGAAGCGTGAGGGTTTGGAGAGTGGGAAGTGTCCAAGAAGTGGGTGAAGGTGGTGTGGCGGAGGTGGTGTGGCGGAGCTGGTGTGGCGGAGATTGTGTGGCTGGTGGATGTGGGGGGCAGACGAAGGGATCATTGGTCGTGACCGCTGTCTCGGTAGGCATCCACGTGAGGCTCGCTTCCTCTAACGAGGGGTTAGGCTTTGGAGAGTCGCAGAGATCAGTGTTATCCTCGACCGTGGGGCGACAAGAACGTGTCTCCTCCCTGGCGCTCGAGCCCAAGAGTGGCTACCTCAACGTGCTCTCGTTCGCCTGCCTGGACCAGCGAACCCCGAATCATGAACCAGCGCAGCGCGCAAAGCTCCCGACACGTGCAGGTAAAAGATACATCGGCATGGGCCTTACATAGAAGAAGAGATGGAAACATACAACGCGATCTAGCGTGGGGCTCACACGAGCCCGGGAGCGGGCCTACTTCTTCCGTCCCTTCCTGTCCTTTGTCTTGTTGCCGTCGCTCGAGCTGAGGCCGAGCTTCTGCACACAGTCGGGACAGTACCATGTGTCCGGGAGGGCGCCGGAGATGTTGACGCACTTGACGTGGAACTGGGTGTTAGAACGGTGCTTGAACGTATATCGTCGTGCTCCACGACCGCAACGCTCTGAGCCGCCTGCGCGCTACTCACCCATTCATATTGACACTTGTCATTGTCGCAACCGATCATTTCTCCGTACGACTTCTGCTGGCAGAAGCAGTAGAGCGCGTCGTCTGCCTCTGCCTCGGTCTCGATAATCTCGGGTTCGGGTTCGGGCTCCGATACGGCCTGGGACTGATGGCGCTCTGAGCGGTTGTTGGAGCGCGACGAGCCCGAACGGCCCTGGGATCCAGCACGGGGAACGGGGGGCGGAGGCATGGAGCCTGCGGGTGAGCCGATGGCGCCCATGGACGAGCCTGCCGAGATGGCGGCCGCGAGCGACAGCGCCGGTGTGCCCTTTTTCCTCCTGCGTCCCGAGTCGCTGCCCGAGCCGAGTCCAGACGTGGGCAGCTGCACGTCCGCGCTTCCGAGGTCGCTCATCTTGACGTCCGTGTCCAGCTCGTCAATGTCCATGCCGCCGACCTTGCGCCACTCGACCTTTCCGCGATCGCGCGCGCGAGACACGATGCGCTCCAGGCGCTCCGCGAGCTTGATCTTCTCGTCCTGCAGGTTCTCAATCTTGACCCACTCGGCCTGGATCTTGGAAATAGAGGACGAGTCCTTTGGCGTCAGGTGCGCGGTGGGCAGCGCTGCGCCAGCGGCGATCGGGAGCGCAAACGGCGGGTTCGGCGTAGCGGGCGAAGCGGAGCTCAGGTTCTTGACCGACTTGGTGAGACCATAGTGACGTTGGCTGATCCTGTTGACGAGTTCTGATGTTAGGTTTGACCAAAAAGACCCGTAAGCTCACGGTTAATGCGCTCGTCCTTCTCCTTGATCTCCTGGAGGAGGAAGGTCACCTCGCCGGGGAGGTTGTCGAGGCCTGCGCGTTAGCTTGATCAGCAGGATGCAGCTCACTGGAGACAAACTCTGCGGCTGCGGACGCTGCCTCTTCTGCGTTGAAGTGGGGGTGGACGTGCAGGGGCACCGCTGTCATTGTTATTGATGTTGTTGTTGTGGATGGAGGAGAATGTTGTGAATGCAACACAGTTGCTGGCCGTGCCGGGTGGTCGGGGCTCGACCTTTTCGGTGGCGAATTGGGAAAGGCGCGCGTGGAAGGTCATGCGCCTAAATTGTTAGTAGATAATAGGCCCGCCATTCGCCACCCGGCTTCCTTGTGCGTGCATACGTAATGGGCCCGGCTCGGCGTGGATCGGCATCACCGAGACAGTGGAGGGCGTCCAGTCCAGCACAACATTGACCACATCTCGGCCTCGGTCAAGATCCACCCTTTTCCCATTCCGCCCCTACCCCCAGATCCCGCATCCACAATGTCCGCCCAGACCCTCTTCCGCGCCGGCGCTGCTCTCAGTATGCACCGTATCTCCCGCGCCCGCTGACCCCGCAGCCGCGACCGGCATGTCGTTTGGCGCGTTCGGTGCGCACGCCCTCCGGTCCAAGTTCCCCGACATGGCCGAGAAGAGCCACCAGAGCTGGATGACCGGCTCGTCGTACCTCATCTACAACGGCATTGCGCTCCTCGCCCTCTCGGCGCACCCCGCTGTCGCCCTCGGCGCGCGCCGGTACAAGACTGCTGCCGGCCTCATTGTCGGCGGCGCCCTCAGTGAGTCTCATGGGAACCTGAAGCCTGGGAGCCTGGGAACCGTGGCCAGAAGCCATACCTTGGACGCCGACATTGTCCAACTTGCTCCTGTGCTGGTGCTGGTGCTGGTGCTACAATTACTGACAGCAGCCTTCTCGGGCACCATCTTCGGCCTCGTCCTCTGGCGCGAGAAGGTCGGCAAGGTCTTTGGCCCCCTCACCCCCATGGGCGGCCTCGCGATGATTGCCGGGTGAGTATAATTTGGGACTGGTACTGGACTGCATGCTGATTCTTCTTCTTCTATCTACTTACAGCTACATCGCGCTCGCTCTTTAAATTCTATGCACATTAGGACGAACCATGAAAGCCCAAATGACACACACGAGGCAGGTCGGTATACACATGCGAGGGGGAGGAGAAAGGGAACGTGAGAAATGATGTGATGTGATGGAAGGAGTGGGGGTGGGAGTGGTGGGGGAGGTGGTGGAGTGATGCTGGTGAACAGTTGCAGTTGCTGCTGGCGGTGGTGCTCGAGGCGCGGGTGGTAAAGGGCTCGGGGCCGGGGCAAGCCATCCAGCACACCTCGCTGTCACGGGTAACGTCGGCGCCTGCACGCACTGGCACTGGCACATTGATGCTTGCTGATGGTGGTCACGTGGATGAAGAGATACAGGGCTGGGGGAGAAGCGGCCTTGGCGCGAGCGGCGGTGGCGAGGCGAGGCGAAGAACGAGAATCAAGGCGAGGCGGCAGGAAGAAGCCGGCGGCGGCGGCTGGAGAAAGGAAGAAGGGAACAATAGGGCTTGAATACGCGTGTGCACGCACGCATGTGGTGCACGAGGACGCATGCTTAGGCCAGGATGGCCGGCGTGTCCATGTCAACGGCGGCCGCGGGGGCCGCCTTGCGCTGCTCGCGGCGACGGTTAGCGGCGGGGGGAGCGAGGCCGAGGCCGTGGTTGGCGGCAAGCGCGGCGAGCTCGTCCTCGTGGACAGAGTCGACGGCGCCGTAGTGGCGTCCGAGGTCCTGGGCAAACGACTTTGCGCGACAGATCTGCTGCCAGGCGAGCACCTCGGCCTCCTGGAGCATGGCCTTGTGGGAGGGCGAGCCGTGCGAGGCGCGGGCAGCGGCATCAGTGTCGCGTCCGGCGCCAGAGTACTCGAGGACGTGGTTGGAGAGGAAGTTGGCGCAGTGCGCGTCGTCGCGCATGAGCGAGAGAAGGGGGAGCGAGACGGGTGGCGGCGTCAGGCCCAGGATGGACGACGACGGCGACGACATGGGGGTTGAGGCTGGCGAGGCAGCGGACGACGCGGGGCCAGAGTGCTCGAAGAGGACGAGGGAGCGGGTGGCGAGAATGGTGAGGTAGTCCATGGCTGTGGTGTAAGTGGTGCTTTAGATGGTAGAGAATGCAAGAGTGAATGAAGACCTGGAGCATGGATACTGAGCAGCGTCGTGTGGGGGTGATGGGAGTGATGGTCCAGCCGATCTGGCTGATCGCGAGCACGCCACTGAGAGGAGAGAGACTCACTTGTGGAGGATGAAGAGTTGAAAGAGATAGGAGAAGCGACGAGGAGACGGCGAATGGGGCCCATTCTTGTATTGTTTACGCTGTGGGAGTGGGAGTGGGAGAGGGAGAGGGGGGGGAGGGTGGCTGGTGGGTGGTTGGGTCAAAGGATGGGACAAAGGTGGGAATATGAACAACACTCCCAATCGCCACTCCCACACCCTCTTTAACACAACACTCTCTTCCCAGATAAGCTACTCTCTCAGCCGGTTCAACCACTGCCCGTCGCCACCAGCCACCCCGCACTCTCTGCCGCTCGGGGTCTGCATCCAGGACACACTACCAGGGTCGGCAGCAGCGAGGACCGAGCGGCGGCCGTGCTGGCAGCAGAACGTGCGAACAACGACTCCAAGCGGCAACGCGGGGCCGCAGTGTAACCGCGTGGGGTGGTGGACCACGCCATATGTGAGGATAGGGGGTGGCGACGGACACGAGGACGGGACCCCACTGCGCCAGCTACGGACCAGAAGAAGCGCGTCGTGATGACACAGGCAGGGGTGGTGGTCACAATGACGGCCAGATGGATGGTTCGGACCATGTCTGCGTCCCTCGGTGTGTATTCATCACCCCTGGCTGGTCGTGTGACCTCTTGTCCAGGTGTTTGCGAGCAGAGTGGTAAGCAGCTCACGTCGCCCTCCCCCACAACGCGATGGTCTCCCCACCGCGTGATACTGCTCGTTGCCCGCTTGGCCGCCCCCCACCTGCGATGCCAGCCCGCACCAGAACAGCACCACAGCTCTTGGCGCCATGCGCCACGCCGTCACAGAAGCATCGCCACCACGCCTCCCCGTGCGCGATCACCGCGCTCCTCTGCTGGAAGCAACGCTGAGCCCACTACACTGGACCAAAACGAAATCATGAATGACAATGGGACGGTCAGGCCACGCAGCCCAGATGAGCAGGTAGGTGTCCGCGCCAGGCGATGCAAGTTGGCGGTCGGCGCCGAGTGCTGAATGCAGGCCGTCCGGTGGTCGTCTCCATGTACCCCATCAAGAGAGCACGCTGCTGTTAGTGCACACTCCGACGGATCGAAAGAGTCCGTTGGGGCTTCAGTGTACATTCAAGGAAACCCGGTCAAAGTGACAGAATGACAAGGAGCAACAATGAAGCCCCCCAATCTGACCCCAAATCTGACCGATTCACGGATTCATCTGCGTAGCGACCTGGCACCAAGGATGGCGTGGTGGCCTCGAGGCAGCCTGTCGTCGCCCCGCAAGTCGTCTGATGCAGGTGCCGGACCGCACATCCAAGAGTGGAAACTGGGCTCAAGTGCGTGCTCGCTATCGCGTCTATCGCGTACACCGTGTTTGTTCGACTCGACTCGACTCGACTTGGCACCTCAGGAGGCACAGAAGAGACCCCGTTATCTGTTATCTGCAGCAAGCTGTCTCTGATACTGATACTCCACATCCCGCGATATGCGATAGAATACGATAAACCGGAAATAGTGGACGACTGAAATCTGCGAGTCTGGGAGCCGTCATGCCTGCACGCCCATGGTTCTGGCTAAATCACGATCATGACTACAAGTGGCGTGCCTCTTTGGGGCACCTTCGGTCCGTGGTGTGCACAGGTTTGGAGGGCTCGCGGGTCGAGACACAGCCCCACAGTTCTCTCCCAAGCTCCGGCCAAGGCACCCCGCAGCCCGTTACGACCATCGTGTCTGAGACATCAGACGCGGCCTCAGCGGCTACGATGGACTGGCGCGGAACAATGTGCTCGTGCTGCTTTCGCTCTCGGCTATACTTGCACTGAGGTCGCGAACAATGACAGCTGATCGTAACGAGTCAGGAACTAGTGGCACCTGCACGGGGCGTCAGCACCCACCGGCCGGTCGGGTGGTTCCCACATCGGACAAGCGCGATCGGGTGTCTGCTCCCGAGAGCGTTTCTAGAGAGCGTTGCTGACTTGCACCGCCGTCCGCTAGGAAGGGTGGGAGGGCACTGGAAAGTGTGGGAGCGAGTTTTTCACACCCGACGTGAAACATGCAATGGAATCAAGCAACGAGGAAGGAATCAATCAGGAAGGAATGGAAACCGTTGAAGGATGCCGAATAAATCAGTCGCGTCTCCAGACATGTCCAGCTCACTGCAAGCTGCAACTGCACTACTTCCTGATCATATATCATTCACATCACATGTCGTAACCTTCGTAAAGGGCACCAATCGCTCTTCACCCCGTTTTCTTCCTTCTTTTCTTCTTCTTCGTTAACTCTTAGCGCTACCAGGGTTCACCTGAACCATTAACACCAGAATATCACTACTACCATCCTAACCGGGACTCAGCAGCTGCCCATGCTGATGCCAGCGTAGGGGCCGCCGTGGGCCGAGGAGATCTTGGCGGCTCCATTGTCAGAAACCGAGTCGGAGCAGTTGTCGTTCTCCTGGCCGGTGCAAGCACGCCAAACGGTCGGGGCGTTGGTGTTGATCATCCAGACCTCGTTCGACGAGTGGCGGAAGTTGAGTACAAGGGTAGGACTGCGCTGTCAGACAACGAGACTCTCCGAGATCAGACCCAAGAGAGGAACAAGGGAAAGCTGGGGTGTCGTGCTCTTTCTTGCCCACTATTTCTACTCACAGGTGGGGAACAAGGTCGTCGTAGACGCTCATCCACTGGGAGCGGGTGCCGAGGGTGGCATCGACGTAGTTGGCCCAGTCGGGGTTGCCAACACGGGGAGGAGCAAAGAGGCGGGCCGTGACCGWGGCACCAGCGACCTGCTTCTGGAGATAGACACTCATAAGGTTTCCAATGGCCGCACCGAGGGAGTGGCCGACAACGAGCACGTTTGTCTTTCCGGCGGCAACACCCTGCTTGACACCTGCGAGCACCGACGCGCGCATGTCGTTGAACGCGCCGTAGAAGCCCGAGTGCACCTTGCCGGGGGCGCCGGGGAAGTAGGTGCTGCTGGGGGTCGTGAAGGCAAAACCGAGGTCGTTGGCCCACGACGCGAGCGACGCCGTGTTGGTGCCCCTGATGCCGACAATGGTGTGGGTCGCGTTTGTGGCGACGTAGTCTGCGCGTTAGCAAGACCTCCAGAGCACCGAGGTATTTCGGTATGAGCATAGGGTGGGGGGGGATGCTTACAGTGAGGGACATCCTTGTTGTCACCGCCGGCGACAAGCAGCGTCACGCCGCTGGCGCCGGAAACGCTGTTACAGTTGGTGCCGCAGCCCCAGTTGGCGAGCTGGGTCGGGGTGCAGTATGCAGCGCTGTCAATGAGCAAGGAATAGCTTGCGAGCGACTCACCGGGCCCACTTGGCACTGGAAGCCCAGGCCGAGTACTGGGCGCTCGAGAGGGTCGAGTACGCCCCGCTGGTCGTGGGGTTGTAGAAGATGCGCTCCTCAAGGGCCGGAGTAACCGGCGCGGCGGCAGCCATGGTGGCAAGGGTGGCAACGAGAGCAGCAGCGGAGACCTTCATTGTAGCTGATGTTTGGGCTGTGGTTCGTGAGTTTGGTCGTGAGTGTGGGTCGTGAGTCGTGGGTTCTAGGGAGTGAAGAGAGCGGGTGTCTGTCTGGGGAGCAACACCACTCTGATTATCGGCTTATTTATACCTTTGAGCAACTGCATCACCTGCCGTCCGTGGTCTCGGCGCGAAGACCTGGGCTGGTGACAGCCCTCTGGGGCCCGCGTCCTGACCCTCAACGACCAGAGCTCAGAATAACTGAGGCCCACGTTCCATGTCTCCTCGATACGATGAGTATTGGCCTGCTACTGAAGTTGGCCGCATACCGTTCCTCCACTCCACCAATCCACGGGCGACAGCCACCTGGCGGCTGGCCCCCGCCCTCCTGCCCACCGACCCACGGGCGCTCTCCCTCTCTCGTCGCAGTGCTACATGACCACTGTCGACCGCACGGTTAGCTCGCTGCTACATCCCCCCTCCCCACATGAATGGCTCCAGCTTTTCCGGAGTGACCCAGGACGGCCAGTGCCCTCGGCCTTAGTTTCGTCCCCTCGCAAGCGCAAACGGCCGCAACCAGCAACGCACAGACAACATTCAGCGGAAAGCGAGGGCAGGAGTGTCACCCGCACGCGCTGCGGCCCACCCGCACGTGTGGCTCGTCTCTCCTCTCGCTCTTCCAGCTCTTCTGCAGCTATCCACTTGAATCTCACGGCGTGCTGCACGCAGCACGGTCTTCTGCCCGGCATCTGCCGGCTGCTAGCTGATCGTAATCTAATGACCCATGATTCATGCCATCATTGCAGCTGTGAGCTAAAGCTGGGAACCAGGGCCCGAAGGGCGGCAGAACAAGGAACAAGGAACAAGCGACAACGGCAGAACAGATACTTTGAATGCCGGAGGCAACGCGTCTCGCTCCGCCGCCATGCAACCCATGCTCTCTGGGCTGGTAATTGCCCCCACCCAATTAAAGGACGCAAGAGGTACGATTGCAGGCCTTGTCGACGAGGCAGACGCCGATGCGCGCCAACATGCACGCGGCACGTGCAACCCGTGCATTTCTCTTCTGTTGGGGGCGGCAGCCTACGCGCGCGAGTGACAAGCGTGGTAAGAGTGGGTCACGCTGGCGTCGGGCTTGAGCTTATCCCGACCAGACCGGCGCCTCGGGCCTCAGCCGCAGGAGAGAGAGAGAGAGAGAGAGCAAGGAGTCTATCCGCCGTGGCGTGTGGTCGCTTGTGCATCCGCGCAGTTGGAGCGCGCTCGTGATCGTGAATCATGCGGTGCTCGTCACAGACCGACGCGTCTCGCGCATCAGTGGAACGAACCTTCTGAAAGAAAAGTCACGCCCAGGCACATTCCATTCCTTCACTGTGGAGCATTCCACACCTCCACCACGCGCCAAGGCACCACAACGCGCTCAACTTTCCACATCGCTTTCCATTCACCACACTTACTCCGTGCGTGCATTCCTCCGCAGCGCAAAGCCATACTGCCCGTGGACCGGAGATACGGAGTCACCGGGTGTGCATACATGGCCACTTAGCTCAGTTGGTTAGAGCGTATGCTTAACATTCGACGAATCTTACGCATAAGGTCGGCGGTTCGACCCCGCCAGAGGTCACGGAAGCGCGTACAACAGTGCGAGCTTGTCTTTTTCACAAAGTTCTTTTGCATTGTAACCAGGCGGATTTGTGGGCCCAGGGGTGTAGCAGGCACAGCGATGATGAACGAGGAAGTGTGAGACAGGAGCAAGTCAAGAGGTAGCGAGTCTCCCACAGTCTGTCGGGGACTCTACTCGGCTCCACTGTCACCGCGCTCCACTCGTCCCATATGGACAGGGCGAAAGGAGTTAGAGCGACGGGCCCTCTTCCGTGCCGCCTCTGGTTGTCCTCCGCTGTGTTCGCACGGAAATAGGGTTGCACCTCGGGCAACTGACATGAGCGGACGGCCCCCGATCGGATGAGAGTTGCGACGTCACATCCGACGCGACCGCGACTTCGCCCCATGGGGCTCCTGCCCCCACCTTGCCTTCTGTCCATCGTCGCGGTCAGTGCGCTCGCTTGGACTGGCCTGAACTGCGCTGCAGGGGAAATGTAATTGTCACCGCTGCGGCGTCTTTTGCTGTTCTGAGTGGGACGTTGCCCTCCAGCACCGGTGCACCGGCAACGCGTCGCCGCGTGGGGGACAGCGAGACACCTGACAGCAAACTGGCAAACGGCAGCCCCGCACGAGAGACTCGGCCCGATGCAAGAGCACCGCGCGTTCAGCACATCACCATTCGTGGAGTGCAGGCGCGCGTTGGAACGACATGCAGCAATACCGACAGTGGCGGCGTGCGTTCCGTAAATACACGCGGGTATCCCTTGGCGCGCGGGCCCTATGGATTCTGTACCTCGCCGTCATGCCAATGTCCAGCCCGGTTTGAATGGGCGCAGCACGAAGCATGGCACAGTCGGTCATGTGCGAGTGTGATGAACATCAGTCAATTGGGGGCCAGATCGCGAGAAGCATGAGGCGCCAGCAGGACGTGAGTACGTGAGTACACGAGGACGACGCGAAGACGACGCCACACACAGGTCAATGTGAATGTGAACGTCAACTGAAAGAACGTCGGCGCGTTGGCGCATGGGCGGGTGCATGAGTGTGGCCAGTGTGGAGTGCCGCGGCGGCGCCGCACGCAGTGGGCCCCAGCCCATGTGCATCCATCGCTGGAGTGCAACCTGGAATGGTTCCAATCGCCTGGAGAACGTCCGCTGTCAGCTGAAGTCTTTGCGAGGTCTCGGATGGCCGTGGCGTAAACGTCTGTCGAAACGTTTGCCGAGATGACATGTTCAGGTAGTGCCAGCTTACCAGTCAGTCTCATCGCATGCTGCCGAGTGGAGCTGCCGACCACAGAGCAAGACTATTTAGAGGAACAACGCAGCGCACCTGACCTATGGAAAGTTCGAAACGTTCCGGCATATCCTCTTCGCGCCCTTCGAGCTCTACCCCATCATCGTGCTCGTTGCGTCACGGCGCGTCGCGTCGTGTCGCGTCGGGCTGCCTTTCGTCCGCAACGAGAAGCTATGCAATGACTAATGAACCCTTTCGCGAGCGCTGTGGTTCTCGGATGTTTCCATCGCCTGCGTTCCATTCCTTTCGGCCTTATTCACCTGTTCGGCAGCAGCACGGCCTCTCTCTGTTCGGAGACAGGCCGTTCACCTCAAGGTACCCAGGTACCGTTCGGGGCCCACGCGATCGCACATAGTTTCCACTAAGCCAAGAGTGCGTCGGAACAGAAGCTAGAGAGCGGAGCGAGGCGGATGCCCATCTTGGGCCTTGTAAAGGTGGGTGCGAAGGTTTGGGTGCGAGGGAGGGCTATTATGCAGTCACAACTCACAGAGTCAGCTGAATAGAGGTGGGACCTGGGGAGCGACAGACCACGGGGTGCCAGTGTGCAAAGTTGGTTGGTTGCTTCCTTCTTGGATAGAAAGAGTGAGCAGTGTCCCAAGAAGCGGGGTTGGGAAATCGCGTCCGGACAGGCTGCAGCGAGGGATAGGAGGCGAGGGAGGCATTGATCAAGAGTTCTTCCCGACGGGTCTGACAACTCCCCACCCATCGCGACTTTGACCCCACAGCAAGACCGACAGCCTGCCATGCACATTTCTCATATCTTCTGATCAACTACAGGCGCCCTCCTACCATTACAACCCAAAACCCATCTCTCCCACCCCTGCGCTCGCAATTACAGCTTAGGCGCTCATGCCGCCGTCAATCTTCCAGGTTGTGCCGTTGACGTACGACGCGGCCTCCGAGCTGAGGAACACGATGACGTCCGCAATCTCCTCGGGGCGGCCGGCGCGCTTGGCGGGAACGTTGGGCATGGCGTCGAGGGACGCGGCGCCCACGGCCTGGGCGACGTTGGTCGTCATCTGGAAGGCAAGTCMGSWSAGCTCAYACATGASCGSTCATGTRTGAGCTCACCGGAGTGATGATCCAGCCGGGGGCGACGTTGTTGATGCGGATCTTCTGCTGGGCAAACTCGCCAGCGGCCGACTTGGCGAGGCCGACGACGGCGTGCTTGCTCGCAGTGTACGCGGGGTTGAAGGGGATGCCTTTGAAGCCGGCCATGGAGGCAATGTTGACGATCGCGCCGCGCTGGCGGCGGACCTCGTTGTCGGGGCTGAAGGTGTCAGTCTGCTGCCAAGTCTTACCGCTGAGCAGAACAATCCTAGCACAAGGGATGCCAGCACCCGGCTCCGCACTCACCCCTCAAGCAGTTCCTGCTGCGCCATGGCCTTGAGCTGCGCGCGCATGCACATGAACACGCCGGTAGCGTTGATGGACATGATCTTGTTAAAGTTGTCCATGTCGAACTCCGCCGAGCTGGCCGACGCGCCCGCGATGCCGGCGCAGTTGGCGGCGTAGTCGATACGGCCAAAGCGCGCGACCGTGTCCGCGACCATCTTGTCGACCTGCGCCTGGTCGGCGACGTCCACCACCATGGTGAGGACGTCAAAGCCCTCGCCGAGCTCGGCGGCCTGCGCCTTGAGCGCCTCAGCCTGCACGTCGACGAGCGCGAAGCGGCGCACGCCGGCGCGTGCGTACGACTTGACGGTTGCGGCGCCGATCTGGACACGAGTCAGCGGCGCGTCGACCTAGCAGTGATGGGGACTCACACCCGAGGCGGCGCCAGTGACGAGGGCGACACCGGTAAGGGGCGCGACGAGGCCAGAGGGGGAAGAGAAGGTGCCGGTCATTGTTGGATGGGAGGAGGCTCTGTGCGGCGTAGGTTGCAGATGGGGTGGAGATGAACGCCAGGCTTGTCGTCGCTGGCATTAAGTAGTTGCCCACCATTCCACCATTTCCACTGTGCCGCCGACCGCCTGCTCGGCCAAGAGAGCATCAATGGCAACCCGTTCCCGTGCCCGACGTAGGTAGCCTGGACAAGTGTCGTTGTGGGTTTCGGCTATCGGCGAGAGGGGAGGCGGTTTTCGGTCATAGCCGCCGGGCAGTGCCATGATGTACATCATGTGATTGCGGAGCCCACCTAGTCCCCACGACTCCACGTTCCACGCCGGTCGCCGGGCGCCGCATGGCCGCCTGGGCCGAGATGCATGATCATGCATGACCGCCTCGGCGACAGCGCACCCCGCGTCGGCAATACTCCTTCCATCCCAGTTGTTTGGTTCCACAGTCTCGGCGCGCCGGGAAGATCTCGGAGTAAGGGTGTTTTGCGTCAGCCGCACATCTGCCACATTCCACGGCAATGATCGACTGTTCCGGTGGCAGATCCTGACAATGCAGCTCGACCCGACCGTCAATCGCGAAAAGTCTTCCACTTTGACATATGTCATTGCCTGTAGATATTATAGACCCAAGACCCCTCCCTGTCGTTCACGCACGCACACTCCACGACTTTGAGTTACGCAGGCACTTTCCACCAACGAGATCCCAACCATCCTTGCAGGCGTACGCAACACACTGGCCGTCGACGCAGCTGGAGTGTCCGCGCGCGACGCCGCGGACGGAGGAGCAGTCTGTGCCGACGGCAGCGGTGCCATTGACGGCGCCACCAGTGAGCGTGCCATGGAGGCAGCCGCCGCAGCTCTCCAGCTCCGCACTCGTGTCGATGCACTCGTATCCCTCGCCGTTCGTGCCGGGCACAACGCACGCGCTGCGGGGGTGCGGGCACAGGCCAAGCGACTGCTGCTGCGCGGCGGCGTCCGCCCTCTCCCGCTCCCCGCGCTTGACCGTCCACGACACACCGGCAATGCGCTCGAGGTTGTAGTTGTACGCGTTGGTCGCAGTGCACACGACGCGCGTGTAGCCCGTCGACATGGAGCAGTGGCACCACGGCGTCTTGATGCTGCTGTCGGTCGGCGAGCCGCCGGGGAAGTAGATGGCAAACACCCAGTAGCGCGACGTGTGCCTGGTGCTGCATGTCTGCATGCACTCGTACGCGGACGACACCTTGCCGATCACCATTGGGCCGTCCCAGTACTTCATCGTGTTGGCGCACTCCTGGAAGACGTACGACGTGTAGAGCTTCTGCGCCTGGGCGAGTCAGCGCGGCATCATGGATACATGAGCTCAGAGTGCACTGCCCCTCGACGAGACTCACATTCGCAAGCGAGGAGGCACATGCGCCCAGAGTCGTCAGACTCGTCTGCAGCTTGGCGGCCGGCGGCGGGGTGTTGGAGCAGGTGCAGGTCTTGCCGTCGGGGTAAAAGTAGCTGTACGTGTACTTTGCGCTCGTGCACGACGTCTGCGTTGGAGGTGTTAGTCACCATTCCGCAACACGTTATCTGGCGACTTGAAACACTCACGTCACACGCGGCCTGGGTCTGGGCGGCAGGAACGATGAGGCCGCCGCCGGGGACGTCGGCGGGCTTGAGGCATCCGACGTAGAGGTTGCCGATAGCCGCAGAGACGGCCGTAGCGGAGAGCAGGAGCTTGCTCAGCGAGACGAGCATCGTGGTGTTCTGGTGTCGACAGAGGAGGGAGGCTCTCTCCACAGCGCCCAACCGGCAGCTCTTATACCTTTCCGCGTCGAGCGCGAGTGCTGCGCCGAGCTCCGGGCCGCCCCACCGTCCCTGGTAACATTCCAGCGCTTGTGGGTGTCCGGGAATAAAATTTCTTGCAAACTGCACTCGTAGGGCAGCCGCCACCAGGAGGAACGATAGGCCTGGACTGACTGCTGGTTGCCGATCACCGTCCTTGTCTGTGACTGGCCGTGAGCATGGCGGTGGCAATGGCAGACCCGGTCTAGATGGAGGAAGATCTAGGATGATAAGCCCAAACAGTCCGTCTGTCATGTCGCGGCCAGGGGGTAGGCACGGGATATGTGGACGCCTGCTCGGAACCGCCCGCGGAGCCGGCGGCGCCATCCTTGGTTTGCCAAGGAACGAGGAAAGAACGTTAAAAGCAGATAAAGCCGCGTTCGGTGAATTCTAGAACGCTCAGATCCCCTCGCCGCGTCAGGACTGCTGAACCGAGCGACCTGACCGGCAGGCACTCTCGGCGCCGGCGTGCACTGCAACTTGTCAGGCTGTAATCGCGGCCGGGGCCTCGCCACCGCCCAGGCCAGTTGTGGGCTAGGCCCTCAGGGGACATGCCCGTCCGTCAAATGGGAAAGTACTGTTCTGTACATCCACTCCACCCCGCCTAGCCCATGCCCTGCGTCCACGCTGTAGCTAGGGAGGGAGAGAAGCATTGAGGCCTCGCTGTGGATGTGGAGAGGCCGTACTGCAGGAGACACGGAGAACAAAGAGAGGCGTTCCTGCCCAGCTCGCTTCCGATCCCTGGAAGTGGACGCCAGCATTCGTCGTCGCTCACTGGTGGACTTTTGGAGAGGACCGGATGGGAAGTCGGGAAATGTCTGTGGTGAGTGGGTTGTTCCATGTGCTTCAATTCAAGGAACGAGGCCCGGATCTCAGGAACTGAGAATCGCGACAGTGGCGGAGACGCGTACGCGTGGCTGGGCTGGTGCTTGTCCTGCCCATGCTGGAGCCAACGCTCACTGTTCCTGGCACATCCCTGTCTCCCTGTGGAAGCTCTGTGCAGTCTGCAGCAGTCTGTAGCACTCTGTGGGCGCGTCAACAGTGTAAGGTTAAGTGGTAAACGGCCCTCGGCGCGCGTCGACTAGAACCGGCACGTGTTTTGTATGTGGCGGTAGCTCAGTGGTAGAGTAGCAGATTGCAATTGTCGCAATCGCATTCATCTGTTGGTCCCCAGTTCGAACCTGGGTCGTCACTTTTTGGACTAGGACAAAGCTGAGCAGTAGCCTCTGTCCTCTGGGCTGTCGGAGGATGCTTAGCTGCAGTTACCAGTGGGCAGTGGGCAGTGGGTGTACTGTACGCCGGCCTGCTGCTGGGATGTGTGGCAGTGCGTGACGAGGAGGTGGTGTGAGGGGTTATATGGGTTACGTATGATTGTGTGTGTGTGTGTGTGCGCGTCTTGTCGTGTCCTCGCCACTCCTTTTTTCCTCCCAGTCACCCCTCGCTCCAGTTCCTTTCCTTGTCAGCATCCAACACACACCCTCTCTCACCACCTCACCGTTTCATTCATTCTTCTTTGCCTCAATCAGCTCACCCTCTTGCGCTTTCTCCTCCACGCACCATGTCTATCCGCTCTTTGGATGAGCAAGTTGGCCACCTCATAGACAAACTAGACATTGGTGGCATGCTTCGCGACATGAGCCTCCATATGAACGACAAGTACGCGCCTCCACTCAAGAAGCCTCCCACTCCCGACACTGGTCCAGAGCCAAAGGTTGTCCTCTCCTTTAGCCAGTACCCCCACATCCTCGCCAACGTCATTCACTATGCCGACAAGCACGCCCTTCTGGCCCTTCGTGCCACCTCCAAGATTGTCGCCCGTCTCGTCGACCGCGAGTATGCCAAGCACATCAAGGTTGAAGTCTCCCCGGACTGTGACGCCCTCCAGTTCTTTTCACTCTGCCTAGGCATGCCTTGGTTCCCCATCCCTTCGTTCCGCTTCCGCGGCCCCATCAGCCTCGGCGTGTCGTACTGTCTGACCGACCCGGACCGCAGCAAAGAAGAGGCCAACATGGAGAGGCTGATGCGCGATGTTGAAGAACGCAAGTTCGACCCCCCACGTCTGGCTCCGTGTTCCCCCCAAGACTGTCCCCTGGCTTGACGAGTTTATGCGCTTTGCCAAGAGAGTCGACTTGGTTGAACCCCTTATGGCCACCCTTCTCCCCCTCAGCCGCAACCAGCAGGCTGGAGGCGATCCTTAAGGCCGCGTCTTTATCGACACCTACCACGTCAAGGGTCTTGTCCGTCTCATCCCCACCACGAAAGGAGAGTATCCCGGCTACCTCCCGGTGACCAGCCGCCAGTACATGTACCTGTGCAACCTCAACATGCCCTCGTGCTCTATCGCCAACACCTGGCTCGTCAACTCGCACCGTATTCCCCAGACTGCAAAGACCCTTGTCATTCTCGCCGTCATCCACCCCGACATTGACTACGGAGTTGAGAACATCCCTCTTATCTCCCCACTCGTCTACCCCGCGAGTGTCAAATATGTCGAGGTTCACCTCAGCGTCAAGCCCGCGGGATCTGAGCCCAAGGCCAAGAGCTTCCAGGCAGTCTCCCTGCTTCTCTTCAAGCTCTTCCGCTGCTTCCGTTGGAACGGCTCCATGAAGCTTGTGATCATGGACATTCACCAGTGGGACAACGTTCCTGGACTCCGCAACCCTCGCCAGATCGCGCGGCGTGTCGCCGCTCTCTCTCACCCTGCGTACAAGGACATGTCGACCGACTCCCGGCACCCCGGTTGGCTTGCCATCAACGCCAACGTGTTTGTTAAGCGCTCGTAAACCACCCAAGATATGCTCTTTCGGACAAGGAGCTTCCGGACCTTCCCTTGACGCCGAGTTACCTGTTAATTCCAGAATAGCACGAGGTTATGAGTAGAGTGTAGCCTGATGAGAAGCGTTGTTTATAGGCAGAGTAACGTATGAGCAGAGGTCAGTAGTTATTGTTACATTCCTTTCAGTACATGATTATGCAGACTGGGCCTGCGACCATCACACAAAGCCATGTGAAGTCTTTGTGGCGCCCATCTCGTTCATTTCAGGCTGTGGGACACGTCTTTCCACACAACAGTTCAAGGCTCTCCCCGAGACGCAAGGCAAATAAAGTCTGGGGATATATTCAATCCTGTCCTAAAGCCCGCACCGCAGACGGAATCAGTCGAAATAGTGTAGTTGTGGGGACGTCTGGCTGCGATGGCAGCTGTGCCACAATGCACACTGCAGCCTGAGCAACAGTGAACTATATCAGAATGTGTGTGAAACAGGTTTTCATCAAACATCGTTGGTGAAACGGTATCATGCGTCGTTGCCATCGACGCGGCAGGGGTTCGACTCCCTTACGATGTATCTTTTTTACCCCTTTCTTTCTCCTCCGCCCATCCGAGGCGGCCAGAGCATGGTCCAGTTCAGCGACGCCATGGTTTACAATCACCTCACACTGCGGTCCAGTTGAGTCCTCCGGGGCCCTCGGGCGCAGCACAACTCGACGCCTGGATGCCAGTCTGCGGTCTGGTACCATTGGGACCCGCGGCCGGCCCCACTCCTGGCTGCACACTCGACCCGGCTGACCCTGTGCCCAGTAGACTATGACGCGGGTAGCTGCGCTGGTGTCCTTTGCTGTCGCTGTCCAGCGACACGGGCAAGCCACAAGTCAAGCGTCCGGCCGCGTCCGGGAGGACAAAGCGCACGCGTTTCGCCAGCGGTCACAGTCAGAGTCAGTCAGCGGTCGCCGTCGTCGCCTCCATCAACAGTCCTCGCATGGGCACTCCGGAGCGCTTTCCAACGGCAGCTAGGAGACACAAGTAGCATATACCAAACCGAAGCGAGCCATATCGTACAACACAGAATCTATCCGTTGATCTTCTTGGAGCGGCCCTGGCGCTGGAGGAGTCAGCTCTGATTCGGGAAAAGGAACTAGCTGAGCGACCGGTCTTCTCTGCGAGTAGAGTGGCCGCGGCTGCACGTATCGCTTACTCACCTTGCGCATGCGCTGGAGCTTCTTGGCGGACATCTTGGCGGCCATGTTCTCGAGACGCGCCTTCTCCTCTGCCCGCTCGCGGCGCTCGCGGATCATGGCGACCTTGCTGAGGGGTTAGCGAGCTGAAACCTAGCCGGCGAGAAATCTCATCCAGATTGTACACGGGCATTCCATCTGTACTGCAGCCCCTTGCCAGAGAAGCTCTCTGCAGTGTGCAGCAGCGACGCTTGGAAGCCAGACTATCGGATGTCCCATTCGCGTGACCTCCACCTCGTTTCCTCCACCGTGGTCTCCACTCACCGGTCCTTGGCGGCCTGCTCCTCCTCCTTCATCTCGCGCTCGACGGCAAGGAGCGCCTTGCGGGCCTTGTCCTTCTCCATGCGCTCCTCGAACGACGACTTGAGCGACTTGGGCATGGTCGAGCGGCGGGTCGCGCTCTTCTCCGACTTCCAGGCCTTTCCGTGTGTGCGGCCGAGGTTGGAGCCGCGGACCTGGAGGACGAGGTGATCAGAGGGTCCGGCGTCGGCGGAGCCAGCGGGGAGGGGGGTCATGTTGGCGTCCATTGTGGGTAGGACGGGGTGGTGTGGAGGGAAGAAAGTGGAAGGATGAAACTAATTTTGTTGTTGCGTCAGGAATGGAGGGACAGGGAGGGAGGGAGGGGGTTGAATATTTTGAGTGGCGACGCGGAGATTGAGGCCATGTCCGCGGTTTATGAGCTCGACGACCAGCCATCTCTTCCGACGCGTCGTTATTGGGCGTGGGTGAGACACTTTTCCTCGAAGACTCATTTACTTTGCTTTTGCTTTTCCATCTCCCCCCTCTCTTCATCTCTCCCCCCCTCACATCTCTCTCTCCCCTCTCCCATCCGTATCTTGTCCATCCACCCCTTTAGCTCGCATTCACAGTACCATGTCCTCCAGCGTGCAGGCTACCCCCCGCCGCAGCAAGCGCACAGCCGCCCACTTTGACGACGTCGAGACTCCCACAGCGACAGCGCGCAAACGCAGGGCAGGGTGAGTGCCATCCACAACAACAACAACAACAACAACAACCACTCCGGTACATCTCGCTGACATCCACAGCATCCCCACCCCCAACCCCCCGTATGCGCCGTTCCCCACCCCCCAGTCGACGCGGTCAACGCGCTCGACACGGAGGGCAAAGTTTGACGCGATTGTCGAGTCGGACGTGGAGGCAACACCGACACCAGCCATCGCCCACAGCCTGAGCTCGTCTGTTGACACCCCCGGCCCTGAGGCGACGCCTTCGTCGTCTTCGGCCTCTGCTGGCCCTTTTCCCCCCCACCGCACACTCCCGAGCCATCTCCAGTCCATCCTCACTCTCCACCATGCATTCAACGTCGTCCTCAACCACCACATTGCGACACACCCGCCAGTGCTCCCTCCCCACCCCGCATCCACCACGCTTCTGCAGGTCCCGAATCTTACAAACATCCTCGCAATCCGCGATGCCGTAGAGCGCTCAGCAGGCAAGCGCTTCACCACGCAGGAGCTCGCCCGTCTCGCGTGGATCTGGACATGGGACGGCGAGACCCTGCCCGCCGAGACCTCTGGCCAGAAGAAGAAGGAGGACGACAACCCTTTCCTTGTCAAGCCTTCTGTGCCCTCGTCTAATGACACCCAGGTCGCCGGCCTTTCGTACCTCATCACCACCACCCGCACAATCTGCCCCAAGACTGCCCGCAGGGTGCACACCCACGGTATCGGCATAGAACTCGAGCTCCAGCCCGGTGAGACCCGCCAGGTCCTCATGGGCGGCGGCGAGGGCGGCATCGGCAACCAGGGCATCGGCGGCGGTGTCCGTGTCCTCGGCCGCTGGAGCGCTGGCGGCGAGATGCGCGAGGACGTCGTTAGGAAGCGTCTCGAACGCTGGGTGGAACTGAACGGAGGTGACGTGAGTGCAGTCGATATGTTACGCGAGTTTCAAGCTAACGCTCAGTTGGATGCGACACCCAAGGCAAACGCAAGCACAGAAGCCACCTGCCACCTCCCCACACCGACAACGCGCGAGTCGGGACGCTCCGAGATCCCCCCTATTCCCCTCCTCCCTCTTCCCAAGCTCCCCAGCGCCATCCTCCCTGGCAGCCCCGCGGCCCGCCTGTTTGCAGCCTCGTCGTCTTCGTCCCCTGGACCCTCGCTTCCCCCGGCCTTTGCGACCCCAAAGAAGACCACGATCCCCGGCCTGTCTGACCCCTTCGAATTTGTTGAGAAGAAGCCCCCCACGACACCAAAGGGCTCGATCGAGGACCGCCGCCGCGCGATGGAGGAGCGCATCAAGGCGCGCTCGCAGTCCGCCAAGGCGACTCGCACAACCCTCGCCGGAGCTCTCAACTCGCCCGGCGTCATCCACCACCGCCTTTCTGTTACCGAGCAGCAGGAGGAGCTCCGTCGCCGCAGCACTCTTTCGCGCCTAGAGGGCGTCGCCGAGGGCGTGTGGATGATGTTCTCGGGCCCCTCCGCCGGTGCCTCCTCGCTCTCGTCGTCCCCCCGCGGCCGTCGCCGTGCGATCCCCATGCGCGAGGTCGCGGACATGATTGTCAAGTCGTCCAAGACGCCCATCTCGGACGCTGAGGCCCAGACCTCCCTCAAGATGCTCACCGAGCTCTGCCCGTTCTTCCTCACGCACAAGGTTGTCGCAAAGCAGGAGTGGCTCGAGATGCCCCCGGCCCTCACCCTCCCGCCGTCCCCTGGCCCCGCTGCTGCCGCCGCCGCCGTCCCTGCGTCCCCGCAGAGCAGCCCCGCTCGCCGCTTCGTCTCGCCGCCGCTCGTCACTGGCCCGGCCTCCCCCGGCCGCGTCCGCCGCACCGGCGGTCTCCAGCAGGTCCGCGAGCGCATCCGCCGCGAGCTCGGCGAGTTCTGAGCGTGAAACGCATAACTAAGGAACGAGTGCGCAACAAAAGAGTGTACGATTACTAGAGCCGAGAGTCGTGTGTGATGTGTAGCAATATCGTCGTCCATAGGCGCCACCGTCCATAGCCATAGACCACCTTCGTAGTCGTAGTCGTCGTCCGGAGAGAGACGAGGAGAAAAGTCAGAAGTACCGTCAGAAGTCGCTAACCCACCCCAACCCACCTGTTTTGTAGGCAAGCAACGCCCTCTTTTCATTTTGTAGTCTGTCTGTGTGTTCCTGCCTACTTGATGACCATGCATTTGCTTGCCACGATCCCGCCAGACAGCAGCACTTCTAGTTCCGGTCGCCTTACACCAGTCTACCAGCCACAGGCTGTCCACCTCGGGCCATTCCCTCGTGCAGTTCGCAGTATTCACCGACTCTAATACATCCATGCAATACAATCAGACCCCCTGGCGCCGACTCTGACGGCACAAGCAACGGGGCTCGCGCCCGCTGCGAACAAATGGCTCCACCTCTCACCTCTCCAGTCTCTCGCCGCGCTCGCTCTCCTCCACGCAGCCAAACTAGTAATCGTCGTCCGCCTCGGAGCTGTCGTCGCCCACCTCCTGCACCTGTCCCGACACGGGCGGCGTGCCGCCGGGCAGCGTCTTTGACTGCCCCGGGAGCGTCTTGGTCTGTCCCGGCAGCGTCTTGCGGCCGACGTTGGGCGTGGCGCTCCGGGGCCGCCCGCTCGCAGCGGACGCAGTCGACGCCGCCGACCCCTCGCGCCCCTCGCGCCCCTCGCGCGCGAGCCGCTCGCGCTCCTTGTCCTTGGTCTTGTAGCCCGACCCAGGGCCCGAGGGCGCCGGGGTGCCGGTGCCGGGGGCGGGCGCGGAGCCCGCCTTTTCGGGAGAGTAGGGCGACGCCGAGTGCGCCTTGTTGATTGGCGGCCGGCCGAGGCGGGAGGGCGCATGCGGCTTGTTGGTGCTCGGCGGCGGCGCGGAGCCGCTGTGCGCGGCGTGCTTCTTCTTGAACATCTTGGTCGGCGACGCGCCGCGGGCCTTGGCGGACGACGCGTATTCTGCTGTCAGCCACGCGCTACATGTGTTTCATGGGCATGCTCATGCAGCTGCACACCATGTAGTGCACATGAATATGCACTGCAGATGCTGATCCCGACACGGCAGGAAGGGACGGACTCACTCTTCCGCTTTCCACTCGTGCTATCCGCGTCGCTGTCGTTTTCGCTCGCGAGGTACGGCGACGGGGACGCGCGGTCGTTCGCACCCATACGCGCCTTGGCGGCAGCCATGCGGCTTGCGCCGCGGCGCGTGCTGCCCGAGAAGCCGAGGCAGGAGGCCAGGTGCGGCGAGTATCTCGCAGACGTCACCTGTGCGTTAGCTGATGTTTCACAAGAGCGTTCCATCAGGCTGCTGTCGACGCAGACAAGGAGGCTTCCGCAGGCAGCAGATCAATGACAGTCTCCCAGCGGCGGTAGAAGGCCGGCTCGGACGCGGAATCAGACTCACACTGCGGCCACACACGAGACACTCGAAAAAGGCGTTACCGGCGCCGTCGAGTTTGCCGCTTCCGCTGCCGATGCCTGTTCCGCCGCCGGTGCCGCGCTCGGGGCCGACAGTGTAGCCCTGCGCGCGAACCGACGGCGTCTTGGCGGGCGAGGCTTCGCGAGACGGCGCGGCGGACGAGTTGCCCGATGGCGGGTTGATGGGCGCGTGCAAGCGACACCTGGAGTCAGCTACATGCTACCACAGGTCTTCCAGCGGACTTGAGGGTGACTGCAGTGGATAGAAGAACAAAACAACGGAACAGCGAAGCGAGAAGCATCACAAGCTGGTTCGGTTTCGTTGTCCGCCACATACCCCTTCCCTCGGGTACGTTACCCACCGTGTGTTGCAGACGGCGCAGAGCGCCTGCCCGCGCTTGATCTCGCGGTGCGCCTCTATCGTGGAGGTGAGCACGCTCGAGTGGAGAAGCTCGGCGAAGATCGCCTCGGCCTGAGAGTTATAACCTGCTGGACGCGCAAAACTCACGTAGGAGCGGACCTCGGACATTGTGCTGCGCGGGTGGCGTGTGTTGTTGGGGGCACTAGCAAAGAAGGGTGCGAGAAAGATGATACAGACGTCTCTCTCGCGCGACTGCTAGATGTAAACCACTGAAGCAGCACTGGGTGTCCTCAATGGGCGGGGTCGGGAGGGGCAGGGTTGATGCTGGATGTGATGGCGAGCTCGATGCGGAGGATGGAACGGAGTGACATGGACGATCGCTGAGACGGATCCGGGGGAAGGCAGGCTAATGGCCCTGGGATCACGTGACCCACCACGTGGCGATATAGATACTGGGGTCCTTAAATCCTCCCCCCATAAGAAATTTCCATCATTTCAGAATGTTGGTGTGATCCTCAACAGCGTCGAGGCCATCAACAGCCCTCTCCTCATCCCCCACCCACCCCCAACCACAACAAAAAAGGGAGACCATCATGGCCCCGCCAACAAATAAGAAGCGCTCCCAGCCGGGAGGCAGCTCCCCCCACGCCAAGAAGGCCCGCACCGGCTTTGGCGCCGACCGCGCCGAGCGCAACCAGCCCGCTCCCATGCCCTCCTTCAAGTCGTCACTCATGTCCGAGGAGGTCGACTTCCCCCGCGGTGGCGGCTCGTCCCTCACTGCTTTCGAGACCAAGCAGGCCCGTAACGAGGGTCTCCGCGAGGCCGAGGCCGAGGATGGCAAGCCCAAGAAGAAGGTCCGCGCCATCTCGGAGCGTCACGCCAAGCGCATCAAGAAGTCGTCCTCGACACAGGACGCCGCCCGCCTCGAGCGTGAGAAGGACACTATCCGTGTCGAGGAGCTCTCCTACAAGCGTCTCGTTCCCGGCACTCTTGTTCTTGCCCGCATCCACACCGTCCTCCCCCTTCACCTCGTTGTCTCGCTCCCCAACCACCTCCTCGCCCACGTTCCCATCACCGAGGTCTCCAAGACCCTCACCGCTGCCCTCAACGCCGACATGGACGCCATGAGCGAGGACGGAAAGGAGGACGAGGATGATGAGGAGTCGGGCGCCCCTGACCTTGCCGACATCTTCACCGCCGGACAGTACTTCCCTGCCAAGGTTGTCACCGTCTTCCCCACCGCCTCGCAGTCGTTCATCGCCCAGTACCCCGTCTCGGAGATGACCCGTCTTGCTGCCCGTGCCGAGCTCACCATTGTTCCCGAGCGCATCAACACCGACATTGCCAAGGCCGACCTCGAGACCGGCTTCAAGATCACCGGAGAGGTCATTTCCAAGGAGGACAACGGCTTCCGTGTGGGTCTCGGCTTCGGCTCCGACGCTGGTCTTGGTGGCGTCGAGGGCTTCATCTCCTCCGAGGAGGTTGAGAAAAGCGCTTGTGAGTAACAGAATCTGTTGTTGTGGAAGCCATCTAACCGCCAGCGGGCGACCTCATCCCCGGCCAGCTCGTCAACACCACCGTCTCCGAGATCAAGGCCGGTGGCCGCATCGCCTCGCTCTCGCTTGACCAGCAGACTCTTGTCCACTCGGCTCTTACCGAGGTCTCGAACATTGCCTCCATCATCCCCGGTGCTCTCGTTTCGGTTCTCGTAACTGCTGTCGTTCCCTCGGGTCTCAATGTCAAGATCTGCGGTTTCTTCGACGGCACCATTGACATCTCGCACCTTGGCCTCGGCGAGGACTCTATCGACGACCGCTTCAAGATCGGAAAGAAGCTCAAGGCCCGTGTTCTCTACGACACTGTCTCGGGCTCTAGCGACCGCCGCTTCGCCCTCTCGGTCCTTCCCCACATCTTCAACCTCGCTTCGCCCCTTGGCGCCGACAAGAAGACTGCTCTCGAGCAGGCCATCCCCATTGGCAAGATGATCCCCTCCGTCAAGGTTATCCGCGTCATCTCCGACTGGGGTGTTGTCTGCCGCACCGACGACGGCATCGAGGGCTTTACCCACATCTCGCACCTTTCCGACGAGCGTATCCCCACCCTCTCGGCTTCGACTGGTCAGTTCAAGCCCGGCACCTACCACCGTGCCCGTGTTATCGGCCACTCGCCCCTCGACGGTGTTCTCCTCCTCTCGTTTGAGCAGAAGGTCCTTGACCAGGTCTTCATGCAGGTTGGCGAGCTCCAGATCGGCCAGATCCTCAAGGGTACCGTCCGCAAGCTCTCCGACAAGGGCCTCTTCGTCAACGTCCAGGGCTCCGTCGATGGTGTCGTCTGGCCCCTCCACTACGCCGACATCCGCCTCAAGCACCCCGAGAAGCGCTTCAAGGTCGGCTCGACCGTCAAGGCCCGTGTCTTTGCCCTCGAGCCTTCCCGTAACCGCGTTATTCTTACCCTCAAGAAGTCGCTTGTTGACAGCGACCTCCCCGTCCCCTCGTCGTTCGCCGACGTCAAGGCCGGCGAGATCACCCCCGCTGTCGTCTCCAAGCTCCTTGACAAGGGCTGCATTGTTGACCTCTTCGGTGGTCTCCGTGCCTTTGTTCCCCAGTCCGAGGCCAGCCAGAACTTTGTTTCCAACCTTGCCGACATCTTCTACGTCGGCAAGCCCGTCAATGTCCGCATCACCGACATTGACACCCAGTTCAACAAGCTCGTCGCTTCGGTCCGCCAGGCTCTCCCTACCGCCGTCGCCGCCGCCAAGCTCGACGTCGGTGCCGACGTCAGCGGTATCGTCGCTCAGGTCCACGCCGAGCAGGTCGTTGTCACGCTTGTCCCCTCGCAGCTTACTGCTCTCCTTTCGCTCTCGAACCTTTCGAACCACCGCGGCATGGGCGTCGATGAGCTCCGCAAGTCGCTCAAGGTCGGCGAGAAGGTTGATGACCTCGTCGTTGTTTCCAAGAACGCCAACTCGGGTCTCCTTATCGTTGCCAACAAGCGCAAGAACGCTGGCATCTCGGCTCCTACCCGCGCCGTTGGTGAGCTCGCCGTTGGTGACATTGTTCCCGGCCGCATCATCTCGCGTTCGACTGCCGGTGCCATGGTCCGCCTCGGTGGCAAGGCCCGTGGTCGTGTCCACCCTACCGACATGGCCGACGACTTTAGCCTCGCTACCGGTGAGGGTAGCCTCAACGTTGACGAGAACACCATGTGCTACATTCTCCACATTGACGGCAAGAACATTGACCTCTCCACTCGTCCCTCGCGCGTCCAGTCCGAGGACAAGAAGAAGGTCGCCATTGTTGACGCCGAGATCGACTCGACCACCGACCTCAAGGAGGGCCAGAAGATCCGCGGTCTCGTCAAGTCGATCGCCGACAATGGTCTCTTTGTCTCGCTCGGCCGCAAGGTCGTTGCCCGTGTTATGATCAAGGAGCTCTTTGACGAGTTTGTCAAGGACTGGAAGCCCCGCTTCGCCGTCAACCAGCTCGTGTCCGGCAAGATCATCTCCAACAAGGGCGGCAAGCTCGAGATGTCGCTCCGCACCAAGGAGCGTCCCGCCAAGGGTGCCAAGAGCAACAAGCTCACCATTTCCGACTTCACCGAGGGCCAGAAGATCTCCGCCACCGTCAAGCGTGTCGAGACCTTTGGTCTCTTCCTCCGCCCCGAGGGCTCGGACCTCTCGGGTCTCTGCCACCGCTCCGAGATCTCGGACAACAAGAAGCAGGACGTCTCGCTCGCCCTCAAGGGCTTCCGCGAGGGTGACTCGGTCCGCGCTGTTGTTCTCTCGGTCGACGCTGAGAAGAACAAGATCAACTTCTCGATCAAGGCCAGCCACTTCTCGGACGAGTTCGACGGTGACGCCGAGATGAAGGACGCGGAGGAGGACGAGGAGGACGAGGAGGACGCTGAGGAGGATGACGAGGATGCCGAGGAGGAGGAGGACGAGGACGAGGACGAGGACGAGGACGATGACGAGAACATCAAGCTTCCGGAGTCTGACGACGAGGACATGGAGGGTGTCTCCGACGAGGAGGAGGACGAGGAGGAGGTAAGCTTGGTATCCCGCTACATTTGCTGACCCCAGATCGACACCGCGCCCGCTGGAAGCTCGAAGGCCCAGAAGAAGGTCTCGACCGCCGCTGGCTCGACCGCCCTCTCGCTCGCTGGTGGATTTGACTGGAGCGCTGATGCCCCTGGGGAGGAGTCTGACTCTGAGTCCGACTCGGACTCTGAGGAGGCTGCTCCCGCCACCAAGGCCTCTGGCAAGAAGAAGGCCGCCGTCGACCTTGCTGCTACCGCCGCGGGCGAGTCGCGCCCCGAGTCCGCTTCCGAGTTTGAGCGTGCTCTCCTTGCCTCGCCCAACTCGTCGTTCCTGTGGATTCAGTACATGTCGTTCCTTCTCCAGCTCCACGAGGTTGACAAGGCCCGCACCGTTGGCCGCCAGGCGCTTGAGCGCATCAACTTCCGCGAGGAGGAGGAGAAGCTCAACGTCTGGATGGCGCTTGTCAACCTTGAGCTCGGTTTCGGCACTCCCGAGAGCACAGACAAGGTGTTCAAGGAGGCGATTGCCCACAACGACTCGCGCTCCGTGTTCATGCGCTACGTCGACGCCCTCGCCGCCGCCGGCAAGGACGAGATCGAGGAGGAGACCTACAAGAAGATGCTCAAGAAGTTCTCGGCCTTCCCCGAGACCTGGGCCCGCTTCGCCGACTTTTACCTCAAGAAGGGCGACACCGACTCGGCCCGTGCCCTCCTGCCCCGTGCTCTCCAGAGCTTGGACAAGAGCAAGCGTGAGTTAGCTTTGCAAGACGGTGGGACTGGTAGCTAACCCTTCAGACGTTGAGATGACCCAGAAGATGGCCGTCCTCGAGTTCAAGCACGGCGACACTGAGCGCGGCAAGACTCTCTTTGAGGGCATTCTTTCGCGCTACCCCAAGCGCTTGGACGTCTGGAACGTCTTCATCGACCAGGTCGCCAAGGTTGGCGACATTGGCGGTGTCCGCGGTCTCGTCGAGCGTGCGCTCGGCCAGAAGCTCACCATGAAGAGGGCCAAGTTCCTCTTCAAGAAGTGGCTCTCGCTCGAGACCCGCATCGGTGACGCTGCCGGCCAGGACAAGGCCAAGACCCGCGCACGCGAGTGGGTCGTCGCCAACACCAAGGCCACCGAGGGCGAGAGCGAAGAGGAGAGCGACGAGGACGAGGACGAGAGCGACGACGAGTAATCCAGGACGGGAGCGAGTACCTGGAGGGGAGTATAGACATATTTCTTCATTTATGCAATGCATCGGCACGGACTGTAGCGCGAGGAGGGCAGCAGAAGGCATCGAGGAGGTTGGTGGCAGGACTAGTGCGCGACTCCTGGGGGTGACATGGACCTGAGCGGCAACGGTGCCTGGCGACACGCTGCTGCCTGCCCTCCACCGCGAGCACTGTTCCAATGTCACGTCGGGTCGCCCCTCTCGTGCGTGTTCATCCACTCCAACTGCCCCGCTTTCTCTCATACCACTGCTCTATTCGACTACTCCTTGCACGCGCTGTTTCGAGCATAGCCATACCAATCCAGAGGGACACACCCATCCACGATGCCCGCGCCATCGGCCCTCGAGCCGCTCTTCCAGGAGCTCTCCCTCGACCTCCTCCTGCCCGCGACCGGAAAGTTCCCGCTGGCGCCGCTGAAGGGCTCTCAACAGGAACTCAACGACTGGTGGGAGGGCCTCAAGAACCTCGAGACTCGCGAGACTGCTTTCTTGGGTGAGTATCAGCTTTGTTTGGGACACAGCTGGTTGAGCCGCAAGAGTAGCTGCATATTGCGATCGTGCCAAGCTAACCTACAGACGAGAAGCTCGCATATGCCGTCGCTATCACGATCCCTAGCACGGCGTCGGACGATAATGGGCCTCCCATGGAAGTCGCGACGCTCGTGCGCCAGCTCCAGCTCACGGCCACTGCGTCCTTTCTCGCCCCCATCCCCGTGTCGCCCAACACGCCGCGCGACCCGCAGTCGGCCGTTGACAAGCGGAAATCCATGATGATCGGTCTCGGTGGACAGCGCGCTGCTCCTTTTGGAGGACCGACGCCTCAGGCGGGCACGGCGCTTACCCCGCCGTCGGCCGTGTCACTCGGTGCCGGCCGCGTCGGGGGCGACGACACGCAGCCGCTCACGCCCGTGCCAATTCCCGCGTCGACGCCGACCACCGCCGCACAGCAGTATGCGGGCATGGACGGTGTGGTTGTTTGGGAAGGCGTCGTGGAAACTCCGGACGGAAGCCGCCCAACGGTGCTGAAGACGGACGACGGATGGGTCGCTGTCTGGCGCGGAGAGATGCCCGTTGGTGAGTACCCTGCTGGGGCGAGCGAGGTCGCAGAGTCGCAGGACATGCAATCATGGCCGGTATGTTCATCACTGACGACAGTCTACGTGCGCACCGCGATACACAACCCCGTTATGGCCATCACCGCGTCGGCGACCCTCCGCGAACAGGGGCCTCGACCTCGCCGCCAGACGATCGTCGTCAGCGACGCAAATTCGGTGTACAGTGCCGCCACGCTGCAGACGGACGGGGAGGACCCCGAGGCCGAAGACGAGGGAGTGGACTATGCGGAACTGGAGGAGATTGACCTGCTTGGAGGACTGACAGAGGACGTGATGCCGGCATCGCGTCTCGGCCCGTCGCTGCGCGACGACCTGAGTGTCCGCGCGCCGCCCAGCCCCATCGCCTTTACACCAGGAACACCTAGTATCGCGGCCCGTACACCCCGTACGCCACTCACGACGTCTACAACGCTGCGCAAGTCGTTCCGCCGCGTGCTCGGTCTGTCTCCCGGTCTCCGCGTTCGCATGCGCACTCTCTTCCTTCCCCAGCTCCTCCCGCCCACTGTTGACGGCGACGCAGAGTCTGACGATGCCGGGGAGCGCCGCATTGTCCTCTGCATCGAGGTTGAGAACGGCGCCGATGCTGGAGAGAACGCTTTCGAGGTGGAAGGTATCACGGTCGAGGTCGGCGGCAAGGGAGCAAAGGTCGGCACATCATTGCTGTGCCAGCCGGGACAGGAGGAGTCGCCTCCAGCCGCCGTGTTCCCTCTGCTCCTGGAGCAGCACGAGCAGTACAACCTCCTGTACGCTGTTGACGTTACGTCTACGCCGAACGGCGGAAGGGGAGACGAGCACCGCCCCGTCTCCATAGTCCTCACCGGTCGCCCGTTCAACGGAAACGCCGCCGCACCGGGTTTCGTCACCTCGTCCTTCCAGAGCAGGTGGAACTGCGCCCTGGACCTCGCTCCCTTCTACGCATCGCTGCCGCCCGCTCCGCCCGCGCCTCAGGCACACGCTCCCCAGAGCCGCCAGATGGCACACCGCCTCAGCAAGCCGACGCCGCCGATACCCAATGCGATCGCCGGTGACAAGCGCTACTCTCTCGCAATGCTACTGGCCGACAAACCTACTACTCCGGGTCCTACAGATCGCCGTCCTGTCTCGAACGTGCCCCGCCCCATGCTCCCGTCGAGCGCGAACCGCGTCGTGTCCACGCGCGGCCCGCCTGGCCCGATTGGTGGCGATGGCCACGGCCTCCTCGTGTCAGTCAAGGTCCTCCCGCCTGACCTGCACACGGACGCTGGCCTGAATGCCCTCGACACGTTTTCTATCGAAGTTTTCGTCCACAACCGTACAGACACGGTCAAGCGGTTCCGGCTGTCGATTCCGCCGCGCGACGGGTATGAGGCGCGTATCCGCGAGGCTTGGTTCAAGCGGAGGAGGCGCGCCGGCGACGAGCCGGCCTATGGAGCTGACGACGCGAGTGAGTTTCAGTACTTGTGGCTTTTAACTGACAACAGTCCTTGCCGCACTTCTCACACAGCACGAGGCGAGCGCACCGTCGCTCATCGCGCTCGAGACGGATGTGCGCTGCGGCCCCCTGCTTCCCGGCGCATCGCTCGCGGCCCGCGTCCGCTTCCTTGCGCTCCGCAACGGTGTGCACAAGATTGAGAAGATGCGCATCATGGGTGTCGGCGAGGACTTTGACTTTGTGATCAGTCCTGTGCTCGACGTTGTGGTTGGTGTCGTTGGATAGGCATTTCATACGACGTGAAGTGCAAGTCGCTTGGGTTGAAGAGTGCACGGATACGACTACTACGATACATATACAATACAGACACAGAGGTAGCGACATTCAGTGCATGCAGACATGACAAGAGGCTCATCTGAGCTTGTGGTCGCAGCAGCACTTCAGCGAGATGCTGAAAGAGGCGTGTACTTGGGCAGAGCTCTCCCAACATCAAACCGTCGCGCGTCAAGGAGTAAGGCTTCTTTCATCTTATTTGTTATCACTTCGGCTGGTACTAGTAGCTATGTACTGGCACTTAGGCGCAGCGGGGCCAGGCCGAGGTCGAGCCGCTCTTCTTGGCAAGGGCGATCTCGGCGTTGCGGCGGTTGACGAGGCCCTGGAGGACCTTTCCGCCGGCGTGGACCCACTTGGGGAACTCCTGCTCGATGACTGTGATGGCATTCTCACCGTTGTTGAGGCGGGTGCGGATGGCCGAGCCCTGGAAGCTACCGCAGCCGAGGTTGTAGACCCACGAGGTGAGCGCGGACCACTGGTTCTTGTTGAGGGACGCCTTGGAGGACAGGTTGTTGCGAAGGCAGCTGACGTAGGCTGGAAGGTCCTTCTTCAGGAGCGCGGTCGCGGTCGCCTCGGTGAGCGGGTACGAGAAGCCCGTGCCGGAGCAGCTCGCGTCCTTGCCGCCGCCACAGAGGTGGCCGTAGCCGACGGTCCAGAGGCCGACGGGGTCCTTGTAGGGGTTCTTCATGTAGCCCTCAAACTGCTTGATGAGGGCGACGCCCGCGTCGTTGATGTTGGGGCAGCCTCCGGTCGTGCCGCCACCCGAGGTCGAGCAGGCACCAACGACAGGGCTGCTCGTGCCGGTGCTGATGTAGTAGTCGGCAGCGTAGCAGCCGTCGCTGGTCTTGTACCACAGAGTGTCGCCGCTGACGCTCGTGCCGCGTGCATAGCAGGAGAGCATCAGCTGCTGGCCCTTGGCGTAAGTCTTCTTGACATCGTAGTTCGTTCCAGGGCCGCTGCGGCAGTGGAGACCGTCGGTGTTGGTAGGGTACGTCTTGGCCGACACGCCAGCAGCAGCGATCGCCACGGTGAGGAGCGAGGTGAGGAGCACTGTGGGTGAGCGGGAGCCAAGGCAGGTGGCGTACTGTTCAAGATGGAGTTCAATGGGGTGCTGGGATGAGGAGTAGAACGCTCGGAGAGCCTCTGTTATATATGCGCTCAGTCTCGCGGACCAGGCAACGTCGCGCCAAAGAAGGGGTCTTGGGCTGAGCGCCCGAGCACCTCGTCCCCAGCGACAGTACAAGACTGAAGCTTGCGGAGGTCTCCAGAAGCACACATTAGTGTGGTTGACTCATGTGGGCCTCTCTTCCCCCTTGATCATGAACGTGACAGCTTGGAGCCTATGGAAGAGGCGGCTCTCGCCACGTACTGGGCATGACTGACCTCATGGCGCCGGTGTCAAACACAAAGACGCACTAAACCTTCATTGGCGAGGTCCTGTCTGGGGACCATGCGGGGCCACTATGGGTTCATGAGATCAGGACCACCATTGTCTCGGGCCTCCTTCTCTCCTCTATCTCACTATCACGGCTGCAGCCGATACCGGCCAATGCCGCTTGGTGTCTGGGAAAGGCGGCGCGTCACCGAACATTCTGACAATGACGACACGGGGAAAGCACAGCAACAGAACCCCTTGTATTCTCCGATGGAAGGACGAGTGTTATTTCCGGGCCACCGATGAGGAGCCAGGCATGTCTGTTGCTGGAGAAGAGGAGCAGGCTCGTTCTCAGGCAGAGGACACCTTTACAACGGTGTCAGACCATCACAACAGTGTCATACTGTGATCCGCAGCGAATGTTCCATTGTTCACGATCGGAGAGATCCACGGCACTCAACATTCCATCGGAGACTTGAGATTCAGCTCAGAACAAACTTTTGGCGCGTCCGTGACGCGTCGACCCCCACCCCCACGTCAACGACAGAAGCGGGTGACTCTTTCCAGGCCAAAAATAGGCATCTCGTGTTGTCAGCTCACACCAGTCACAGGATGCAAGTCGTTGTTGTCGGCATGGAGCTCCAACTCGCATCCGTGAAACGAGCAGTGCAAGCTTTGCTCCGACGGCTCAACGGGAACGGTCCGCTGGGTCTCTCTGTTTCCATTATCCTTGTTCCTTGCTCATTCTCCGGTGCCACTGTTGCCGACATGCACGAGGGTGGGGCATAAGTTGCTAAGTTGACAAGGTCAAGGTTCTCATTCAGACGGGATCTTCTGGGTTAGCGCACCCACTGCCCGTGTGAATCGGCAGTCAGCCTCTCTGACAATGCTCTACCGTTCTCGGGGGACGGGGGTCGTCAATGGCAGCACCCAGCACACGTGCATGGAGCCCAGCGACTAGCGACGAGGACACCCACTCCCATACATGTCCGGGGCCAAGCGCGCAGGTGCCAGCCCAAGTCGAAACAGAAGTCCACAGGCGGTCGTCATGGACGTTCCCGCGACTGCCGCTGGCAGCAGTGCGCTCGCTGCCGCGCTGTAGGACACCCATGCACTCACCCGTACCTGCAGCCACATTAGGAGCACTGGCCATCGGATATCAAGCCAAGTGGTGCTGCAATATTCACGCCGGATGAATGCCGCTAGTTGGCGCAGTGGAAAGTTGCCCGAGGCTTGAAGGACGCGCTGCGACGCGAAACACGCTCTGCTCGCGGCTGTGAGTTGGAGGTGGGAGCCAACAGGCGCCATGGCGGTACGGCGAGCGCGGCGAGGCGAAGACGGCACGTGGGGTGGGGATCTGCATCGCCTATCTCTGGCAATATTTGCCATCAGTGGAATGGTCGTCCGCGCCCGAGTGCGATGGGGGGTATCCCGTGGCACATGTCTCGGGCGTGTCAGACCGGTCGGATCTAGTCAGACTGCTGAGCTCGGCGAGTCAGAGCATCGAGTCGGAACAATAAACCATCCCTATACACAGTCTGTATGGGACACATTCCCCGTCCCCGGAACAAGAGAGTGCTTGGGTGCTCGTTCACAGCATTAAGCACAACGCAACGTACATCGGTCGATGGCAGTCTACGGAATGAGATACTAGGGGAGCAGGTGCAGATGTAAGGGTAGACCTCTCTTTTAAGGCTTGGCGCGGCCCATGTAGCGGGGGTAGAGCGAGCACTCGCGGACGGTGTAGCGGTTGAGGAACCAGGCGAGGAGACGCTCGACACCGAGACCGTAGCCACCGTGCTCGGTGGTGCCGTACTTGCGCTGGTCGGTGAACCAGTAGTAGGGCTCGTGGGGAATGCCCTCGCGCTTGTAGCCGGCCATGAGCTCCTCAAAGTCCGCAATACGCATGGAGCCACCAACGACCTCTCCGACGTTGGGCATGAGGACGTCGACGGACTCGGTAAAGTTCTCGTCGCCGGGGATGGCCTTCATGTAGAACGACTTGAGGGCCTTGGGGAAGTTGATGAGCATGATGGGGCGGTTGATCTGGTCGGTCATCTTGCGCTCAGCAGCCTCGGCAATGTCGTCGCCGACAACGTGGTCGGTGCCGTCCTCCTTCTTGATGCCGTGCTCGTTGAGGTACTTGATGGCATCGCGGTAGTCGAGGCGGAGGAAGGGGCGCTGGGGGGCAACAAAGTTGGGGTTGAGCTTGTTGAGGATCTCCGAAGCAACGGGGTCCTTGAGGAGGGCGTCAACAACGTCGCAAATGAGGTTCTCGAGGTGGTCGAGGAGGTCCTTGAACTTGATAAAGACGAGCTCGGCCTCGAGGTGGGTGTACTCGGAAAGGTGGCGACGGGTGAGCGACTTCTCGGCACGGAACGACTCCTGGATGCAGTAGACGTCACCGAGCGAGGGGAGGACGGTCTCGAGGTAGAGCTGCGACGACTGGGTGAGGTAGGCGGGGGAGCCGTAGTAGTCAAAGGCGAAGAGGGTGGAGCCACCCTCGACCGAGGTCTGGACCATGCAGGGGGGAGTGACCTCGGTGATGCGCTTGCGGTTGAAGTGCTCACGGAACTCGCGGAGGAGGGCGGCACGGAAGCGCATGACGGCGGTGGCGGTCTCACCACGGAGCTCGAGGTGGCGGAGGTCGGCGCGGATCGAGTTGTCAGTGTCGGCCTTGAGGCGGCCCTCGAAGGCGTCGTCACCGGAGGGGGCACGACCAAGGATCTTCCACCAGTCGACAATGATCTCGACACCCTGGGGAGCGCTCTGGCCCTCCTTGACCTTCTGCACGGAGCCAGTGAGCTCGATAGTGGACTCGACGGTCAGGTCAAGGGCATCGAGGGTCTTGATGCAGTCGCCCGAGAGGACGAGCTGAGCAAGGGGACCCGAACCGTCGCGAAGGACGACAAAGTAGTTGGTCTTCTGGATACGGAGACGGTGGACCCAACCGTTGAGACGGACACGCTGGCCGATGAGCTCGGGGAGCTGGTAGAGCTTGGCCTGGGGTTGTTAGGGTCACTGCGAGCAAAAAAGTCAGGACAGGTCTACGCACCTTGGTAGACTCGGCGGTGGGCTCAACAAGGGTGATCTGGGCGGCCTCCTCACGACGCTTCTTCTCGCGAGCCTCGTTCTCGGCGCGCTCACGCTCGAGGCGCTCGCCGTCAGCGGCCTGCTTGGCCTGCTTCTTGCGGGCACCGTCAATGCCCTTGACGAGCTTCTTGCGGGCGGAAGGGGAGACCTCGGCCCAGGTGGCGGGCTCGTCACCCTCCTGCTTGCGGACGAGGATGTTGGCGACGGTCTGGGGCTCCTTGTCGGCGGGGCCGGCGGTGGGCTGGACGGAGAGGTAGGCAGCGAGGACGGAGGCGAAGGGGGCGACCTCGGAGCCCTTGCCGGTCTCGTCCGAGCCGACCTTCTCGTCGACGTAAAGGGTGGGAAGGGCGGACATGGTGGGGGGGAGGGGGGGTGGCGAGGAGAGTACAACAACAATGGGTAGTGTTGTTATAGCGCTGCTCGCTGGTGTGTTATCTCTGTGGAGGAGAGGATGGAGACGACGACGAGATTGGACAGACTTTTCGACTCACAACAGAGAGCACTGCGAGGCGAGGCCTGCCTGGTCAGACTGCTGGCAGGGCTGGGCTCGGCTCGGCTCGGCTCGGCGGGAGTGATACCAAGTCCACACTAATGACACGTCACTGTATATTAGTTAGCCACGTGGGAATTGTGGAGACCCCGGATTCGGTCACAAGATCAGCACTGGCAGGCAGTGTATACATGTTGCAAATCCCCCTTAATCCCCTCCGGCCCCCCCCTGGAGTGAGTTGTTTTTATCAGAGCACTTCTCGTCATCCACCGACCGCCGTGGCGCCTCGGACAGCTCGACCCGGCACCGGCGCCCGCCATTTCCATTCACAGCTTTTCTTGTTTTTATTGTTGTCTGTGTTTTTCCATCCACAGTGTAACTCTTTGCGGGGGTAATGGGAGAAGCCCTCTGGCTCGCAAGGACAGTCATCCAACTCGCCTCGTATCGTTTCCACACCTGTCTCCCTCAACTCTCTCTTCCCTTCACCACCCCGCCCAGACCGCCCAGACCATCCACCGCTATCATGTCCCCCGGCTACGGCACCGCGAGCGTCGCTCTCGCAACAACACCAGCAGTCGTATCAACATTCTTCACACATATAGCCACTTGGCCCCAGCGACACATCAAGTCCCGCACAGCAGAGAGCACAAGCGAACGCGAGGCTCCCACAAGCGTCGACAACCTCCCTGGTCAGCAGCTCCGCTATGAGGAGGGCCTCTATGTCGTTCGCAGTTTCCTCAACTATGCTTCCACCCACGGTGTCGAGGAGGTCCAGGACTTTACCGCCCAGCCGGTCCCCGTTCCCCGTGAGTGCCAGAGAACGAACCCACGCATCGCATCTCCACGACCCATGCAACTGGTGTCGCCTGACCCACGCGAAACTGTCTTCTTCGCACCTGTGGCGGAATGCGGCACCGTGTGGCCGGCAGCTGCACGACCACAGCTATCCAGCTAACAGACAGACTGGGTCCGCAAAGACGTCGTCACCATCCCCGACGATACCATCGACCGTGCAGCCGAGATCCTCACAAAGCACCTCACAAGCTACGGCGATGGCAAAGGCATCGAGCTCGTCGGTGGAGACAAGTGGTGGAAGATTCGTGGCCGTGAGCTTGAAGCAGAATGGATCGAGGTGAGTTGCAGTGTGGCGATATCGCCCAACCCAGCCGCGACGACCATCGTCCTCGCCGCTCACACCATCCAGATGTCAAAAGACTACGCAACCAGGATCGCACAGACGGCGCTCACCAAGGCGGACAAGCGTCGCTCCTGGGCCCATCTCATGGGTATGGGGCGCCCGAGGACCGTCCGCGACGGAGCCGGGGGCGACGTTCAGGGTGATCGCGTCATCTTGTACATTCATGGTGAGTTGTTTGTTTACACGAGCGTAAGACTGACTTTGCAGGCGGTGCATTCTTCTTCGCCTCCACCGATCTTCACAGGTATCAGATTCAGCGCCATGCTCGCAAGGCCGGTGCGCGCGCCTTTGTGCCAAACTACCGCCTAGCACCGCAGCTRTC
>PQXP01000273.1:0-37521 GCA_002973495.1 Apiotrichum akiyoshidainum
AGACCACTTTGTGGCAGTGGCCTTGACACCAGACAGCTCGCAGTCAGAAGCAATTCTGACGCGCTCTGGAGTAGTGAAGCGGTTGCCGGGCATTGTGCCGTGTTGAGAACATGCATAGCATTCAGAATATGTATTTTATATGCATGCAGCTGGTCTGTGCAGCAAGAAACGATGGTACGATCAACATGGAACGACGACTGGTAAGAGGTTCGAGCGTCGGAATTTTCGGCTCGACCTTTTTGGACAAGTACTGTACTTTCGTGTCCTCGCCAGAACGACAATGATGGTGAAAAGGATTGGTTAGCCGTAGCCATGGCATCTCTCGCAACGAATTCCAACTGTTGCCGTGCCAGAATTCACGTCTCAGGTTGCACGTAACATCCTCAACAGCTTCCAGTAGCAGTAGAATTTCGCTAGGTATCGTGGGGGGTACGACCAGGTTCACTTGCGGCTCGGCTCTCCGTCTGGCGGTGTGGCTTCGTCTGACGCGGGGATTGCTAGGTCGCGATTGACTGCAGTGGGAACGTCGGTGCCGGTAAGCTCGGGAAGGGCGGGGACAGCCGCATTGGAGTCCAAAGCGCGAAGGAGAGCCTGCATCATGGTGCCGATAGCATCGAGCTGGACTGTCTGGAGACGGGACTGCTCCGCCATGAAGACAGCAGCGTGGTTGATCTGACCCAGGTAACGTTCGACCATTGGGACGGGGGCGATCTTGAGCTCGGCGGGGTGCACCTTGTTCGATTCAATGGACTGTGGTTCACTGGTCAGGACGCGGGCAGCAAATAAACCGGCCTGGTGTAAGTGCTGGGGGGCGTGGGAGCTACATACCAGGTTGTTGGTCGCACTCGCCTCAACAGGGGACCGAAGTGAAGGAATACGCTGTAGTAGAGTTGAGCTGGCGGTGGCTGTCTGAGTCAGTACCTCATGGTCGTATCAATATCTGAATCACTCGCCATGACCACTAGTGGGGGTAGTAGGGTCGTCCCTTGGCATACTGGGGAGCCGAAGCGTATCGGTCGGGGTCTCGAAGTGGCGATCATGGGAGCTCGCTGAACACGGCTGGACGGTGTTTTCTGCAGTCGAGTTCGGCGAGGCTCCTCGGAGGGACTCGTGAGGAGACACGTAGGGCATGATATAGGCAGAGAGTGTAATTGAGGAAGATAGGAAGCGAAAACAGAGGCAGGATGGAATAGAACAGCGGCAATCGTATGGAGTTCGAGAGCAGACCTGTCAGTTGCGAGAAATGGTTTACATGCCTGAGAACGAGGACGACTGGTGTGACTCGAGCGCCAGGGATGCGGCGTCGTCAGCTGTGTAATACACACAGTGCGAGAGTAGGACCGACAGACAGCAGCCAGCGCATACGCACACACACAAGTCATCTCGCCGAAGCCATCAGCACCTCAACGAGCAATCCCGCCCCATTGGAGCAGGCAACCACTTCAACGCCAAAGGCTCTATCCCACCCTTTACGTCTGCCTGATGGATGGCCGACGTGTCACATCTCTCTGCTTCGACAGCCAGTAGTTGCTCGTATAGTGTAGGTGGTTATCACCGTTCGTTGTGGCTTCGTATCCCTTCTGAGCTGACCGCTGTTCGACTCAGCGTGCGAGCACGGCGACATGAGAGTGTCGCACACCTTTTTCCTACCCAACTGATGGGTCCCGACCTTCAGCTCGACAGGTTGCTTGCTTCAGACCAGAGAGTTGATAGAGTCCTGTAGTCAGGTAAGCAGAGCTACACAGGGGGCTTCGGAAGCTCTTATCCACATCGTGTCTTCAATCCAACCCTTGAAGGACGTTGCGAGGAGACCGATGGCTCCCAGGCCTGATGGGTATGGCCTGTCGCTGGTAGTGGTGACGACTGAGTGGAGGATGTCTCTGCCGATAGCAGCTTCCCCATTGCTCAACGCGACTGGCACATGCGGGATTGGCGGAGCCACACCCAGGCTGGGAGGAGGGATCCGCAGGCGGGCGCAACTGCTGGATTGCGGAGCAATGGCGAGCTGGCGAGCTGCCATCTCTTGCCTGTTTTCGGTTCTGATTCACTTGCTTTTCTACCTATCTTCTCAACACCTGAGTTCACAATCGTGTGTTGCCGGATCCTGGGGGAGGAACCTTTCAAACGCCTTTCCGGCGTGGGGGCGTCGGCGTCGGCGTCGGATCTGGCGGCCAGAAGGCAGGTGCATGACTCACCACACGTCCCACAGCCTGCCGGCTCCTTTAAGACCTCCACCGCAACCCTTCGCCGATCCACCAAGCAGACTGGTCAGTACTGAGCACCGCCATTGTCACAGTGATATCCGATATAACATAAAACAAGTTTACACGCCGGTCGATATGACCCCAACTGACTCTTCCGCGTTCATTACTACACCTCCGATCCGACCCGGGAGGGCCGTGCTTTAAGCGGCGGTGATCGAAGTCTGGCCGAGACGGACCTTGCCAGCCTCGCCGTACTTGGCCTCAACCTCGTCCTGGACCTTCTCGATCGACTTGAAGTACTTGACGGTCTTGACGCGGAGCTCCGAGGTGGCGTCCTCGTCACAAACGACCAGAGCCCAGGGGTGGGACTGGAGGGCCGAGGCGGTGACCATGTGGTTGACACCACCCTCGATCATCTGCGAGAGAGCGAGGGCCTTGTTCTGGCCGGTGACGATGAGGACGACCTCGCGGGCGTCAGTGACGGTGGCGACACCAACGGTGAGGGCCATGCGGGGAACGGCGGCGAGGTCGTTGTTGAAGAAGCGGGCGTTGTCGACAATGGTCTCATAGGCAAGGGTCTTGATACGAGTGCGCGACGAGAGCGACGATCCGGGCTCGTTGAAGGCAATGTGGCCGTCGGCACCGATACCGCCGAGGAAGAGGTCAATGCCGCCGACAGCCTTGATCTTGTCCTCGTAGGCCTGGCACTCGGCGTGGAGGTTCTCGGCCTCACCGTTCAGGATGTTGGTGTTCTTGGGGCTAATGTCAGCTGAGAATTCTGGGATGAACTCACTCAATGTCGACGAGGGAGAAGAAGTTCTTGAACATGAAGGTGTGGTAGGACTCGGGGTGGTCGCGGGGGATGCCGACGTACTCGTCCATGTTGAAGGTGACGACATCCTGGATGTTAGTGCGAGAACTGAGAGTGAGCGAATACTGCTCACCTTGAACGAAACCTTGCCGGCCTTGTAGAACTCGATGAGACGAGCGTAGATGGGGAGGGGCGACGAGCCGGTGGGGAGACCGAGAACGAAGTTGGGGTGGTCGGCGGTGGGGACGAACTGGTTGATGCGCTTGACAATGTAGTCGGCGATGTAGTTGCCGACCTGCTGCTTGGTGTCGCGGATGGTGAGACGCATTGTGTAGAGGTGGTGGGGTGGTGGAGAGTGGAAACAGGGGGATGTGGAGGGGGTTGTTGTGTTGTGCTTTGGCGGTGGGTGGTTGGAAAGAAAAGCGACTTGAGCTCGTTGTGTTATCTACTCTTTACTTCGCGCTCGCCCAGCTGCGAACGTGGTAGAATACGGAAGACCTGCTCGTTGCGCGCATATGTGCAAGGAGTTAGCCCCACCAGCTGTGCAATCGTCACTGTCGTCGGCACACACTCCGGCGCTCAATCGGCGTGCAATGTGTAACATTAACGAACTTGCTACATCCCAACGCGCCAAGCGGCGATTTCGCCGGCCGCAGCCACAGCCAACAGCTCCGCTTCCCTGGCTCCCCTGGCTGCCCCGTGCGGAAACCACGTGCAATGTCAGCCAAACCACGTTGCACCACCACAGTACAGCTAGTGCAGCGCTGATGCAGCAAAGGGATCTGGGGGGTGAGACATGACCCTTGCTTTTGGATGATTCGGCAAACTCGCCGAAACGGAATTGTCGTCGCAGTTTCTGCCCATCTCGGCGGAGTCGGCGTGAGATAAGCCGCAAGCGGGCAGGCAGTGGGGGGCCCTCGGCCGTTCTTGCCTTTACCGCACGTCACCTGTGCAATGGACTTTTGTCACCAGCAAGGCCTCGCCCAGGCGGTACTATGGGGCCGTTGCTCTTGCTAGTTTCTGCGGGCGTGCACGAGGCGACAGTTGTATAGATATCCCCGTTGTTGACACACAGTCAGGACTTTCTTCCCTCAATCCACTACTCACCACCCCCTACCACCATGTCTTCTGCTCCGACCGACATTGTTCGCTTCACCAACGGCTTCATCGCCCTCAAGGACGGCACCGCTGTCAAGGCTGACCTCTACGTCTCGCCCTCTTTGGGATCGATCGTCTCGGGCCAGAACTCGTACTACACCAACGAGCTCGCCCCCGTTCGCACCATTGACCTCGACGGCGGCATCCTCTCGCCGGGTCTCATCGATGTCCAGATCAACGGTGCCTACGGTGTTGACTTTTCCGAGCTCGACACCAACCCCGGAGGCGAGGCAGCCTACCTCGCTGGCCTCGACAAGGTCTCTGAGCGCATCCTCGAGACCGGAACCACTGCCTACGTCCCCACCATCATCACCCAGAAGGAGGAGCTCTACGCCAAGGTGAGTGGCTGCCGCCGCGGCACCGAATGATCATGTCGTCCATGATCGCCGCTTCTGTGCCTAAACTGACCTGCAGCTCCTTCGCCTCCTCGCCCCCCGCTCGTCCCCCAACTCGGCCCACGTTCTCGGCTACCACGCCGAGGGTCCCTTCCTCCACCCCGAGCGTCGCGGTGCCCACAACAACGCCCTCCTCCTGACCGCCACCACCGTTCCCCCCATCGAGGCGTTCGACAAGGTGTACGGCAAGGACGGACTCGACCAGCCTGGTGTCAAGATGATCACTGCCGCTCCCGACGTCGAGGGTGTCATGGGCTGCATCGAGAACCTCACCTCCCGCGGTGTTACCTTCTCCATCGGCCACTCGGATGCCAACCTTGCGCAGGCCCAGCAGGCTGTTGACCTCGGTGCCAACATGATCACCCACCTCTTCAAGTGAGCCCCCCAGTCGAACAAGAGCTGACCCCAGCGCTATGCCCCCCATCCACCACCGTGACCCCGGAGTGATCGGTCTCCTCGGTGACCGCGAGCGCCGCCCCTACTTTGGTATCATTGTTGACGGCCTCCACTCGCACCCCAACACTGTCCGCATTGCCTACGGTGCCGCCCCCGACCGCTGCATCCTCGTCACCGATGCTCAGTGGATCCTCGACCCCACCCTCCCCGACGGTGTCCACCAGTGGCGCCCCGGATTTGCCTTCCGCAAGGAGGGTCTCCGTGTTGTCATTGACGGCACCAACACTCTTGCCGGTTCCGCCATCCCCTTTGCCCAGTGCGTTACCAACCTTGCCGACTGGGCCGGCATCACCCTCCCCCAGTCCCTCGTCTGCGCTACCTACCACCCGGCGCAGATGCTCGGAGGCGAGTTTGCCGAGAAGAAGGGTCGTCTCGAGATTGGCTGCGACGCCGACATGGTCGTCTTTGGCTGGGACGGCGAGGTCCGCTCGACCTGGATCATGGGCAAGGAGGTCTACCGCAACCCCTCCGTCTGCGAGGGTGACATCCTCCGCCCCAAGAAGGCCGTCAACGGCAACGGCAAGGCTTAGAAAGGAAGCGGTGTTTGTTAATAGGGTTTGTAATAGTCATGTATCTGGGGACTGTGTACGCACGAGATGGAGCAGGTCCAAGGAGGCCCCCGGAGCGCGCCATTGTATGCCTCCACGACGAGACATTGTGTCCAGGAAGATTGACTTCGGCATGCACAGGGAGAGAGACGGCGTTTAGCCTCAAGTGTGCCGGTGGTTGTGCCTGTCGATGGGCGAGAGCGTGACTGACATGGCGTCCTGCAGCGACGGCTTGCTGCTGCCAGTCTGTGGAGCGGGCCACGCATTGCCGTAATCATTGCCCGGTGGCCTGTCCGCTTGTGTCCGAGCCTGTGTAAGAGCAACTGGGAGTCAGAACCCACCTGACATCCCATCAACAGAAATATAGAAATGTAGCATATATTTGGTTGAGGGATTCGAACGCGCGGAGCTGGCATCCGGAGGGGAAAATCGAGGGCCGCTATTTTAGCACCTCTAATTCCTCATACTATGGGGTCCAATTTTAACGGATTTGAACCCCCCAGGATGAATTACTGTCCTCACTAAACGGTACTCAGCTTCGACTTCGCATCAGAGTCTTGTGGCCGTAGATGCTAGCCTGTTTAATATGCACTCATAGACTGGAACTGCCACACCCCAAAGCATGCACAAGCCTTATGTATGAAACTTGAGCATCCTCAGACGATGAGTTGAGAAAAAAATTGGATGTCGAAGACCCGACTCCTTGACCTGATCCCAACCCGAAAACTCACGCAAACCGTGAGGCGGAATAATGTGTTGAATCTGTCGGTGGCATCTCCTCTGCATGAACAACACCAATTTTAGCCCATTCTCAGCTGGCTCCCATGTGGCTGATGGCTTCGCTCTAATACAACGTGTCAATAACCTTGACATGCTGAGAGCACAACATCTCTCTGGTGAAGCGCAACAAAGAGGAATCTTCCAAGGTTTAGGCCATGCTAGACAGCCTTCGGAGGCTGCCTAGTCTCCACTCTTCACGGCGTCCTGTGGGTCTCCGGGCATGTGATAGGGCAGTGTCGAGTGCCGGCGGAGCCGAAATCAGATAGTTTCATAGGATCATGTAACATGAACGGTAATGCAAATGGCAGGGACAATTCCCGCTCGCCGCGTTCAAGATTCCCGTTCGGCCCGTCGATGGCGGTCCAGGTGGCGTGGTCGAGGGCCATGTTGGGCGGTCGTTGTGATTGTCGAACGGGAATCTTATCTCGTTGTTGGCGATATACACCTGTTCTCGCCCGTTTTCCTACCAACTCTCCTGTAGTTATCTGCAAAGCCGCCCTGTGGGTTCACCACTGTTGGGACTGGTTATTGCCTTTGCTGCCCGGGCGGCTTGCATGTCCGCTGAGGGGGGTATGTTGCATATCAAGGATGAGTAATATAGTGGCGGCGCGTTGTAGGACTCACCGCATCTGGCGCGACTGTTGTGTTTGTTCCCATAAGAACAGGCAGAGGCACGGGGGTCGGAAAGGCTCAGCTCAGGCGGAACCATACCACTCCTCGATGTTAAATTTGGAGTTTGGATTCTCCCCATGGCTCCCCATGGTTGACGAGAGGCTACATTGAGGATGGTGAGAACAGCCACATAGCACAAGGGGAGACTCCATGGGGAACAGTAATGCCCGTCAATCACGATTGGGGTGAGCGAGAATACAGCCCTCGGTCGGCCCTTGGACAGCAATTGTACGTTAACAGTGAGAGGAGAGAAGATTGACGACTGCCGGATCCCCCGCGGAGGAGGTCGGCTGGACGGCATATTCTCAACTCCAGGCTCAGCCGCGCTGTGCTGTTGGTGGCATCGCACGTTGAATGAGCGATTATTGAAAACGGTAGGCCAGTAGGAGACTGAGTCGTGCAGCAACCTTTTAAGTGGCGAGGTGTCAGGCTGTGATAGGGACGAACGAGCCCACCTAACTGCGGCGAGCGGAGGACGATGGGCAGCGACTGCGACGGTCTCTGCAGCGACGGAAATAGTCGACAAGGATGTAGAAACAAGGCCCCCGCCACGCGTGCGATCAGTCGTGCAGCTCGGCGCTGTGAATGGACGGAGTGCACTGCAAAGGCCAATGCACCACGCGCTCGCCAGGGCTCGGCTGCTCGGCGCCCTGCCCGCAGTCTGCGGCGATGCGCAAGGTTCCTTGGCGCCGAGGGTCCGAGGGTCTGGCGGGGGTGGATCAGTCCTGGGGGAGCTGGTTCGGGGGCCGGTTCCTGAACACGAGTGACGTCGCGCGTGCGGGAATGTATCTTTGGCTCTTCGGAGTTTATTCTCACTCTCTTACCGTCACATTCTCAACCTCCTCCTCCTCTTATACTTCATTTTGCTCCTCTCTTCTCTCGGCTCTCCGCTCCACGCTCTCCTCTCCTCTTTCTCCCCCTCCCCTGTCCAGCTCGGACAGCCCCCACCATGCCGACCGAGCTCCTTGCCCTCCCCCCTTCCTACACCATCGTCGGCTTCTACCGCCTCCTCTCCGATGCGTCCCTCCGCGAGCCCGTCTGGGCCAAGGTCAAGCATGCCGCTGTCCGCGGCGCCATCGTTGGCGCGGTGTATGCCACGTTTGGATGGAAGATTATGAGCTGGTTCGTGAAAAAGTATGTCGTCCGCGGTCGCGCTGGCGAGCGCGTAACGATCGGCACCGGCGCGCTTGCCTTGAGCATCGACCTCGTTCTCTGTGAGTTGGCTAGTATTGTGCGAGGGAGCTATTGAGCTACTCGTAAAACTAGATAATGTCCGTTGTGGGCCGGGGCGCTCACACGGCCAGACTCCCACCTCCTCATGCTCCTTCCGCAGCTCGGATCGATTATGCACTTCTTCGTCAAGAAGAACCTTCGCATCGCGCGCGCGCGCGGGTATGCGCTCACCGTCGCGTCGCGGAAGAAGCCCGCCGAGTTCTGGAGCCTTGTGAGTAGCGAACTATGGGCCATGGTCCTGGGATAGAGCGCCAGTCGGCAGGAGGCTGGGAACGCGCCTCAGGCTCTCTGCGATGTCCCGACTGGTTTGGTATGTATGTTCAGCTAGAACTGACACTCGGCAGGGATATGTCGAGGAATGGCAGCAGCCACCTGTCCCCACTCCGGAGCAGAAGCGCGCCTGGGGCTCCCGCAAGCACCAGGAGAAGTGGGTGCGCATCCTGCTCTTCCTCCCCGTCCAGATCGTCATCAAGCACTGTGAGTACAGAGTCACGTCGGCTAGGTTTTGAACTTTCCAGCAGTTGTTTGTCACTCACACCCCCAGTCATCCTCCTCCCGCTGCACCCCACGCTCCCGCTCCTGACCCCCGTCTTTTTCTCTGCAATCCGCTCGCTGCAGGCCGGCGAGGTCCTGCACCGCCCGTACTTTAACCAGAAGAAGATGACAAAGGACCAGGTCTGGACCTGGCTCGAGGAGCGCAAGTGGGCATACAGGTGTAAGTCTGCTGGTCAACGCCGTGTCTAAGCTGACAACAGCGATGGGCTTTGTCGCCTCGTTCCTCGAGACGATGCCGATCATTGGCCTCGTCTTCAGCGTCTCGAACCGTATCGGTGCGGCGATGTGGGCGCACGACCTCGAGAAGCGCCAGCACCTCTTCGGCCACGGCATCCTGCAGCCGCTGCCGCCCAGCCGCGTCGGCCTCTTCGGCAGCGGCTCCGCGACGGACATTACGCCGTCTGTCGTCAAGGCCGAGAAGCTCATCGAGGCCCAGTGGTCGTCGCGCCCCGCGTACCAGCCCGCCGACTCGGTCGACGACTACTCGCGCCCCCTCGCCGACTACCCCGACAAGCCCCCCAGCTACGACGAGGCCACCAAGCCTGCCCCCATTGCTGCTGCTGCCGGAGCTGTCGCGTCGGGCGTCGCCCCCGCCGGTGCCGCCACCCACCGCGTCCCCCCGCCCCTCCCGCCCCGCCACGCCGAGGACAAGCTCCCTGGCGCGTTCTAGTCCGGGTCTGTAGATTGAGATTGGACTGGAAGCGATAGCGATACGACAAGGAAAATGAAAAACAAAAAAGTGCACAATGGTCCCTTCGTATTATTGTATTATTGAATGGTGATTGACAACTCTACGTTACTGAGCTGAGCTGAACACGATGGGCCCCATGAGGCTTAAAATGGGGAGCCGATAGCTCCTCCGGGGAGACTTCTCAGCTTGCTCCTGCCTTGACCATTGTGCCTTGCTCTCGCTGTCGCTAGCTCGGCGTCTTGCCCTCTTGCCCCGCTTGCGTCTTGCTCTCGCCTCTGGCTGCTGGTTCTATCGTGCGATGCAATGGGTGTACTATGAACTTCTACTCTGCGATAATGTCCTCGCGCTTGGGCTTGAGGTCCTGGACGTCCTGGCGCATGCCGTGTCCCTTGTCGATGAGGTCTGTTGCCTCGGCGTTGAGGACAATGCCGAGGCCGTCGTCCTGTGCGAGGTCGAGGACGTGGTCGAGCTCGACAAAGCCGTCTCCGTCCGGGTCGAGCTTCTGGCCAATCGTCTCGATGAGCTCCTGGCTCGGCGCGTGCTTGATGACACCGAGCGCGGCCTTGAGGTCCGCCATCGAGATCTGACCCTTGCTGTTCGTGTGGATCAGGTTGAGGGAAGAACCGACCTTCTCGTTGTACTTTTCCAGCTGGGCATCAATCTTCTTGATCATCGCGCGGACCTTCTTGCCCAATGCGACAGTCTTGCTGTCCGTCTCCTCGGGACGCTCCTTGCTCTCAGCCTCAGAGAGCAGGTTGTCGGCAAACAGCGCCTGGAGCTCGTCGCGCTCCTTGACGATTGACGACTTGGCGGTGAGGATAGAGAGCGCCTCGGCGAGCTCGCCGACCTGCTCCCTGGTCATCTTGGCGTCGTCGACAGGGGCCGGTGTAGGCTCGGGGGCGGCAGCGGGCTCGGCGGGGGTAACGGGGGCGGTGGCGGAAGCGGAAGGGGCGGCAGGAGCAGCGTGGGCAGCACCGGTAACGCCGCCAGTGGCGCCCGACACGGCGGCGACGGCCTCGGCGGAAGCGGCAGCAGCGGCAGTGGCCTCGGCGGCGGCGGCAGCGGCGGCAGCAGCGGCCTCCTCCTCCTTTTCGCGCTTGGCGGCCTCGTCGGCCTCCTTCTTCTCCTTGCGGGCCTGGATCTCGAGCTTCTCCTGCTCGGCCTCGTCCTCGATGAGCTCCTGCTGCTCGCGGAGGACCTCGAGCTTCTGCTTGTAGGTGGCCTGGTCGGCGACACCGAGCTCGGCCTCCTTGATGAGGTTGTCGGGGAGCGTAGAGAGGGTGGTCACGAGCGAGGACATGACGTCGTCACCCTTGTTCTCAAAGTTGAAAGCGCGGGACAGAATAAGCAAAACACCGGAAATGCCGTTCGTGTAGTGGAGGTCGATCCACTGCTGGAGCTCTTCGCGGAGGCGGGCGGGGGACACGGCCTGGAAACGGATACCGCGCGACTGGCACGCCTGCTGGAGCTCCTTTGTGGAGAGCGAGTCGATACCCTCGGCGTGGATCATCATGTCGTCGACACGGATCTTCTCAAGACGGTTGCGGATCTGGTGCTTGAGGAAGTTGTCGGTACCAAAGGCGTTGATGTTCATGTACTTGCACATTGAGACGAGCTGGGGACGGGTCAAGTTGTCGAGCGAAATCTCGTTGGTGAACAGCTTGGCGACGCGAACAACCTCCTCGGGCGACGGCTGCTCGCCAGTCGCACGGACCTTGCGGAAGAACTCCTTGAACTCGTTGGAACGGATGACATTGTCGGCCTTGAGACCAGACTCGCGGACAGTCTCCTGGAGGAACTTGGCCATCTCGATACGGACACGAAGAAGCTTGCGCTCCTTTTCGTCCTGAAAGTCAGAAAAAAAAAACATTACGGGCGGTTCCTGGTACTAACCTTGGCAAGCTGGCCCTCAAAAGTGGACGGCAGCATGTTGGGGAAGAGCTTGAGGGCGACGGGGAGCAGGAGCTCCATGAAGGGGACGATCAGGAAGACGGAGAACGGGAGGAGACGGAGGAGGTCGCTGGTGGTGCGGCGGAGCTGACGGCGCTCACGACGGGTGAGCGAGCCGCCCTGGAGGACCTTCTTCTGGAGCTTTGCGGAGATGGCAATTTCGGAACCGAGGAGCTTGGTGCCGGCCCAGTAGTGGGCGGCCTCGTGCTTGATGGCGGCCCAGGCGCGCTTGTGCCAAGGTCCGGTAGGCTTCTTCTCCTTGGGGGCGACGGGCTTTTCAGTCTCGGTAGCGACGGCAGTAGTGGCGGCGGGAGCGGCAGGCGCCGGGGTACCGGTGGGCGGGACCTCGAGGCCGGACTTTTCAGTGACGGGAGCGGAAGTAGTAGTGGTGGTGGTAGTAGTCTGCTGGGTAGAGTAGAAGCGGTAGGCGGGAACGGGAACACGGCGGAGGCCGACGGCAAAGGCGGGGGACGCGCTGCGGAGGGTCGAGAAGGCGAGGGCAGTGGCAAGAGGAGCGGCAGGAGCGCGGCGGGCGAGCGTCCGCGACAGCCTGGAGCCGCGCATGACGCTCCGCCTGGACGCGGAGGCCCGCGAGGTGAGCATCTGGGGGTTGAGGGTTGGGGGTTGCCGCTTTGGCGTGTTGTTGGAGGTGTGTCCGAGAAGAGTGTGTCGGGTGTGGTAGTGTCAAGACCCGGGGCCGGTGGAAGCGCGCTGCGCTTCTGTTGGAGAGTGGTCTGTCGGCTTGCGTGCGAACAAGAAGCCGAAGAAGAGGGAGGGGGGGGCGGGGGGTAAAAGAGTGTGGGAGGAGGAGAGAGGGAGAGAGAGAGAGAGAGAAACAGACGACCTCGACTGCGACGACGAGACGGCGAGTAGCAGCAGCAGCGACAGTGTCACACTTTGTGATCGCTACACAGTGTGTGTTCAACGCAGAGAAAGCCCCATCAGCCGGAACCATTGCACGCCTATGATTGGAAACGTGGTGAACACATGGCAGTAGGCGTGAGCAGTCGAAATAGGTGTGCGGTAGTGATGCTAATAGGCCTGCTGCCTGTGGAGATATTTCGGGGCTTCGGCATGCCGACATACGCGTGTCCAGAAAAGAAAAGGGGGGGGGGAGACGAGTTGTGCCGAAGGAGACTCGAAGCGTCTCTCTCTCGGCCGGGGGCCATGGCTGTTTTTGCGTAGAGGAACAGTGCACAATGCACACTGCCAATTTGTTGCTTGCTTGTGCCTGCATCTATATGCATTCACTGATACAATGCATGCACTGCGCACTGCATGCAATGCAATCACTACACCCAGCAGCCCATGGATCCATGGACGACAAAGCTCCCAGATCACCACGCGACATTCACATGGTATCAGCATGGCATTGTCATCCCCCCGCACGTGACCTTTCCGGCATGGACAACGCCGATGCCCGCGCCTGCATTGGTGCTATCCATCACTAGGTCGCTGTCATCATCGTCGTCGTCCACCTCCTCCTCCTCCTCCCCGGCATTCCCACCATCATCTCCTATCGTATCGCACAACCTAGACGCCACTACTCTCTACGCACCGTTATCGCCGCCGCATCGCCACCACCACCACCACCACCATGTTCGACAACCCGCTCAACGCAGCCCTGCTGCCCCCGATCCTCTACCTCCTGTACCGCGTCTTCTTCCCCGCCTTCCCCGTCCAGCAGCGCCCGCTGCCCACCACCCACGCGGACGGCGACTACAACTGGGCCCCCAAGTCGCACCCGCCCATCATCACGTCGAAAAAGTACACTGTCGCCGACCTCGAGCCGTTCCACGGCCGCAACGAGAAGGAGCAGGACGGCGGACGCATCCTGCTCGCAATCGCGCGCCTCGACCACGACGGCAGCGTCAAGGAGCGCACAGTATTTGATGTGACCAAGGGACGCAACTTTTATGGGCCTGGTAAGAGGATCAGGGGGGGAACAAGAGAGCTGATGGCAGACGGCATGTACGGCAACTTTGCGGGACGCGACGCGAGCCGCGGCATGGCGATGCAGAGCTTTGACGAAGGTGAGTGCCGCGGACAGCGTGCAAAGACCATGAGGCGGGAATGCGAATATTGACACCTCCAGAAATGCTCACGCCCATCACCGAGCCCCTCGACAAGCTCAACGACCTCTCAAAGTCGGAAATGTGAGTCCATTCACCGTCCGCCTTTCTACTTGCTCGCATGGCAGCACCGTGGTAGCCATCGGGGACGCTTGCCACCGCGTAGAATGCCAACTGACAGCGCAGCGACAACATGCACGGATGGCACGACCACTTCTCGGGCAAGTACGTCATCTGCGGCGAGCTCATCGAGTAGGAGCCGCAGGAGCGGAAGAGGGAAACAAGATGGCAGGCAGTAGGCAGCAGTAGCACGATTTGCATATTATCATTATCACCGTCGTCTAGCGAAAAGCGATGAGCGACGCGTGTGGAACGCGGACGACAGGTTTCAGTGTGGAGCGCCGTCGCGCTGATCACTGACGATTCTGACCGGACTTGGCGATGGATATGTACCTAGCAGCTGAGCTTTCGGTCCGGGCGATGTGGCTTGTTCGTGAGCTTAGTAGTGCAAGCGAAGTTAAGAGAGCGCTTGTTTGGGAGTTTCTGCCTGGAGCGATTGGCTGAGGGCCGTAGAGCAGTCCAACACGAAGGCCGACAGCGACCGACGAGCCGTAGGCCTGGCTGGTCAACTTCGAGCCCGGGCTATCATTGGCGTCGCCTCCTGTCCTACTTGCCCTTGGTATCCGTCACCGAGACGCAGTGTATGGCGCATTAACTAGAAATACATAATCGAACGCCCGCTCCTCTATCGCACTGCCACTACTAAACACTTCCAGCTTACTCGCCCTCCTTCTTCATGCCAGCGGCGTAAATGTCGCTGAGACGCATGTGGACGTAGTCGCCGGCGGTCATGACCTCGTACTTGTTGGGGCGGGTCTCGGAGACGCAGGTGGGGATGGGGTCCATGACGACGTCGTGGTCGCAGCCGAAGAAGAAGGGGATCGAGTAGCGGTCGGCGCCGAGGGTGGGGAGGACGCGGTGGCGGGTCGAGACGAAAATGTCGTTGGTCCAGCGCATGAGCTGGTCACCAATGTTGACGACAAAGGTGTCGGGGATGTAGGTGGCGTCGACCCAGTCGCCCTTGTGGTTGGCGACCTGGAGGGCCTTGGAGTCGTCCGCCTTCTTCTGCTGGCGGAGAATGGTGAAGCACTCAAAGTCGGTGTGCGAGCCAATGCCGGGCATGAGCTCGTCGACCTGCTTCTCGCCGAGCGAGGGGTAGAACAGGAGGCGCATGATGGCGGCGTTGTGGACGGTCTGGGCGTTAGCGGGTGAAGTGGCATTAGGCTGGAGACCGCTGCGGGTGCACGGGCTGGGAGTGCGCCTGATATGTCGTTACAACGGAGTGTATCAGGACTGTGACTCCAGTTCTCCCACAGCAGGGCCACCCCTGCGGTCTCCAACAGCTTTGGCAGCTCTTGGCTGCTAGACTTACCTTGTTGTCGAAGAAGGTCTCGGGGAGGTCGAGCGCAATGGCGATGAGGGGGAAGAGGCGCTTGCCGAGGGCGAGGACCTCGGTGTAGTACTGGAGAGTGGTCTTCTTCTGTATCGGTGTCAGCTTAAACTTTCCTCGGGCTAACAGCCACATTGACACTCACGAACTGGTCGGCACCGGCCCAAAGCTCCGACGAGGGCCACTGGTTCTCCGAGTGACGGAGGCGCGAGGCATTCTCCGCGGCAAAGGTCTCGGGAGCGAGGGTGGGGTCGAGGCCGAGGTTGAAGGCCTCGTGGTAGTCGCCCTTGTTGGCACTGTGTGTTAGACTGTGGACTTTGCGATGCCCGCTTCTGCCACAAACGCGCCGCACACGCGCCCCTCGGCGTACTCACGGGTCGTTGTTCTCGGTAAGCAATCCCATGTATCCACGGAAATTCTCGTTCTTGCTGATATCGATCTTGCTCGTCAGCACATTCTGGCGGTCATGAGGTACCCACGCTCTTCTTGAGCTCGACGCCCTGCTCGAAGAAGGTCATGGACTGGGCAAAGGTCTCGTCGACGGTCGAGAGCTGGACGCCGTGGTTCTTGACGTAGAAGAAGCCAACGTTGAGGCAGGCGTCGCGGATAGCCATGGCGACCTCCTTGCGCTTCTCAAACTCGGGAGCGGTAGCGTTGGTCATTRTCRCWKCGGGTTAGCTCTGGTTAGATGGGAGATGGTGGTGCGGAGAAGCTGGTCATCTCCGAATCACAGCTCCTCCTGCACGTCGCAGACCTGAGAGCGTCTCACGGCTCCTGCGGCGTCTCGCGGCTCCTGCGGGTCGAGCCATTCGCATGCAAGAGTTCCCAGACTGTTCGCGAGTGCGCCAGCGACGACGGCGGCCATCGGCTCCAAACCTGGAGGTCGCCCACTCGAGCTACTCACATGACGGGGATCGAGGTAAAGTCCTCGTTGGCCCTCTGGGCCTGGATGTCGAGAAGGTTGGACATGGTGGCGAGGGTGGGTGTGGTGGGGTGAATGAAAAGAAGAAGAAAGGAAGAGGAGAAAGAGCAGAACAATATCAACAAGATATACTCGAAGACACTATCGGTGTATCGGGTGGCGGATTCCCAAATTTCCAACAATCTTCCTCACAAGTCCTGATGTGCCGGAGCTCTGAGCCGAACAACCGCACCCCAGCCAGCCAGCCAGCCAGTGAGCCAAACACGCTTTTCCGATTTCTCTTGCTGGCTGTTCCCGCTGGTGCTGGTGGCGGGGCTGCGCCTGGGGCTGCTGCTGCGGCTCGTCGGATGCATTCGGCACACTGGAATGCATCGTCTCAAGCGAACTTGTGTACCCTGGAGGGTCATGTCGGCGTGGACGAATGCCGATGTGCCGGTCTGATAGGGTACGCTGGGGGTGGTGGAAATGATGGAACCCCGGTCCGCGACGTGGGTACACCTGACCACGAGTCTTGCAGAGCCGCGACAGGCGGCCTCGCGGTCGGACAAATGCACACTGCGGAGACTGAGAAACCAGCTAGATTCAAAGTGAGCGCGGAGATACATGCACCACATAAGACGGAGCATCGAGCACATGAGCATGAGGTCAACTGCGCGACTGCGAAACAAGTGTCGACTGCCCACCTCTTATCACCACGAGCCACCAACTTTTTTGTTTTTGGGAAAGGTGGAGGTCTCACCCAACGCGGCGGGCGGCGCCCGGCTCATCAGGCTTCTGATTCCCGTTGGCTCCGATTCGAGCGGATCTGGCTGGCGGGTCTGGCGGATACTCGGAAGAATGCACCACAGCCCCTGCTCCTGAGCGGTAATGCGGCTACAAGTATCTGTAGAAGAGCATGTGTGCAAGTCAGGGACTCGCGCTTGGCTCAGTGCGAAAGGGTTTTCTTATGGTGAGGCGGCCGGAATTAACCGACTCGGCGGCGAGTCAGTCACTTGGACTGCCTGCAATGATACATGCCCCAGCCTATCTGATTTCTGTTTCTACTGTTCGCACTGCGCATAGCGCACCTCGAGGACGTATGCGATGCCGCCAGTGCGGTCTATGGCAGGGACGGCAGACAGGTCGACCGCGAGCACACCCTCCTCGTAGGTCCATGGGACAGCAATGTCGCCAGCCTCAGTAACAAACGCCACGACGTCGCACGGCAGAATCGGGAGAGCGGCGTCGAGCTTGAACTCGTGCGCCATGTCCTTGAGCGAGATAATGTGGAACGCCTCAGGGGTGCGGGTGATCGCGACATGCACGCCGGCGGCGTCGTTGCGAACCTCGGGGAGAAGAGGGAACGGTACAGTGTCGTAGATTGCGCGGCCATTGAGCTTGAGCCACTGTCCCGCCTCGCGCAGCGGCGCCGAGACGGCCTCGATAATGGAGCCGTCCGCTTTTGGACCAATGTTCAACAGGAAGTTGCCTCCATGGGCCGTAATGTCCACGAGCGTGTGAATGACGTTTGTCGCGTTGCGGTACTCGTCCGGCTTGGTGCCCGCGCTGTAGCCAAACGAGAACGGGTCCATGCTTGCGCACGTCTCCCACTTGTTCATCTCCACAGAGTCAAACTTCTCCATCTCGGGCGTGTCAAAGTCGCCGCCAATACCGCAGCGGTTCGAAATGGCGACCTCGCGGCCCTCTCGCGCCGCCTGGGCATACCACTCGGCAACGAAGACGGCAGAGTTGTTGTCGAGGCCAATGTCACACCAGATGAGCTCAGTGGCGTAGTCGTCCGCAAGGATGCGCATCTGCGGCAGCTGGAGGCCGTCGACATAGTCACCCACATCGACCAAACCGGTGTACGGCTCGGTCTCTCCGGTGAAGGGGCTCTCGGCCGGTCCGCCGGGGAACGACACGCGGCCGTGAGGCTTGTACAGCGGGTTGAACCACTCGGGCATGGAGAAGTAGGTGCCGCGGTGGAGGTGCGGCTGCTCCTCCTTGGCGGCGTCCATCAACTCGCGGAGAAAGTCCCTCTTCGGGCCGAGGAGCAGCGAGTTGCGGTCGCTCGTCTCCTTGGTGTCGAACAGCGCGTAGCCGTCGTGGTGCTTTGTCGTGAACACAAAGTATTTAGCGCCCGCCTCGGAAATGAGGTCGACCCACTCGGACGCGTTGAACTGGTCAGCGGTGAACATCGAGATGAGGTCGTCGTACACAAAGTCGGGGCCAAATGTCTTCAAAGCGTACTCGTACGTCGCGTTGCCATGCTCAGGTGCATGCAACCAGAAGTTGAACCATTCACTGTAAAGAGGGGTGGGTGAGAAGGCGGGAATCGCGTAGAGGCCTAAGAGTCAGCCACGCCAATCACTAAGTGGTCCTCCACCGCAACCTCATTCTCCCCTCCTGAGCGGTCCACTGCACGCATGGGAGCCACAAGAAACTCACCCCAATGGATAAAGATACCAAACTTGGCCTTGTCGTACCAGCCGGGGGCAGAGTGTTGCTCGATGTCGCTGTCCGCCTCAGTCCAGGCGGCAAAGTCATGAACGAGGTCCGCACCCTCGATATCGACGTCCTCAGACCACGCGACGGCGCCGGCGGCAAACACGGCGCGCGCGTCTATAAACTTGGCACTCTCGCCAGTGGGCGCGACCAGGACATCGACGCGGACCGAGTCGCCGGGCATGAGGCGCGGAATCGTGGCCGGGCGGAGCGTCTCGAACGTGCTGCCCTTGAGCGTGACCGTGAGCGGACGGTCGATCCAGGCGGACCTGTCGAGGTGGTGGGACGCAGGGAGCGAGTTGCGGACAGTGACCTGGACGACCTGCGCACGCTGCTTGCCGTCGTCATAGTGCACCGATCCCTCGCCCTCTGCCAATGGCTCCCAGCGGCGCGTCGCCTTTGCGAATGACACAACAGCACGCTCAGACATGAGCGTTCCCGGCAGCGTCACCTCGCACGAGAGGGCGAAGAGGTGCATCGTGTTGTGCTTGTGTTCACGAGGAAGGATGAATCCGGCAACGCGCCGGTCCTGCATCGCGGCCGGGACAGGGATGGCAGTGTGGAAGATGTGCGAGACATTGTACACTGGCACGCCCGTCTCGTTCCTCTGAAAGCTCGTCCTTATCGGCGCCTTGTTCGTCCAGTGGTGACTCCACCAAGTCTTGACGAGGAAGCCCAGGGCCTCAACTGAGCCGTCGTCAAAGACTACGCCGAGTTCCTCGTGAGTATTGCCAAGGTTGAAGCCTGCCGTCAGCCGCGCCGATCAGCGCACTCTTCAACTCACCGCCAGAGCCCTCGCCAGCCGCGAGGAGATGCACACTGCTAATCTCCCTCGGATCCGCGAGCGCGATACGCTGTCCGTCGGCGCGGATGTTGTCGCCGTCCGTCGCAGCCTCCCAGTCGGGGAGGACAAACTCAATGCCCTCGTGGACCCACTTGCCGGTGGGGAGATACTCGGCGGGGTATGTCGAGCCGTTGTGCATGCCCTGTCCCTCGCGGGGGCGGGAGGGAGAGGATGTAGCGCGGTTGTTCTCGTGGCCCCAGAGAGGCACGGAGAAGGAGCGGCCCGAGGTGTGTTCGTGCGCGGAACCGCCAAAGCCAACTCCAGCTCCAACGGCTGTCGGGTCGTGGAAGGTCGCCTGCGGGCCAGCGGCGCTGGCGCATCTCGCTAGCAGAAAGCTGAGCGCGGCGAGAGAGTACAGCCGCATTGTCGTGAGGTGGTAGTGTGCTGTCAGCTGTCAGACACAGTGGGCAATGCAGAACACCGACCTGTGCATCCCGGCTACTATGTAGGTTGGAGGTGACAAGCGCGAGACATCGAAAGCGACGTCCGGACACGGCGAGTTGGCCGAAGCCTCCACCGGATGTAGCCGACAGTTCGGACTTGACCCGCTCCGAGCCACCGATGCAATCCTGGTGCCGCAAGCCACTCGAGAGTCTTGCAAGGACCGTGAACGGGCCGCGAATGGAGGGCCGCCGGGCCTCTCCTTTGTTGGTACTTGCCCGAGTCGAGGACATTCTTGCTCTCGCATCGCTTGATCGTTCTTCAGCGATACACAACGCAGTAGTTGAATAAAGTCACGAAGAACAGCGGGCCTACGAGGTTATCTGTCAAGGCAGCGACGGCGAGCAGACATCTTGAGTGTCGCCTGCGTCTCCTCCAACAAACATTGGCGTTTCCGGGTCCCACCACATTGCGTACGCTTGAGGTCGAGGTCAAGGTCGGCCGGCTCGACGTGCGGTGGGAAGCTGTCGGCCGACTTTTCAGTGCCCTCACCGCCCCAGGATCGCACCGTGCCCGACCGACAGCAATCAGACCCAGCGATCCGTGCGTCTTGTTCTGACGGCGCACCTTCCACAGCAATTGCAGCAACTCGTACAGTGCCATTGTCGGCAGGACGGCAGTGCGCGGCGGTGGCGGTCTGTGGGGTGTTGTGTGAGGCGTACTTCCGATCTCCGCGAAGGCTTAAAATGCCGTTCGTGCGAAGGCCGAAGCACATCGGGGCGTTTTCGGGGCGTGTTCGGGGCGTGGTTGTCATGGTCCGAGCGTGTGCTCGTCGACCGTTGGACCGGCTCCGACAGCGGTGATGTGGTGAAGACGGCGATGGCGTGGTTCGCATGGCTATTGATAGCAGACCATGTGCAGGGGGCAGTGTACAATGGCAGCCCATTCCCACGACCTGAGGCCGCAGGGTGTGTCCATTGAACCCAGTTTGTCTCTCGCAAGTTGCTGCAGCCGAGGTGCGAGGTGGTTTGCTGTCAGGATGAAGCCCCCGACCTCACCGACCGGGTGACTAGGAGCTGAGGATTGACCGTTCTGCTGAGCAGCACGTAACATCTTCGATTCACCGAGCAGAAGCGCAGGATCGTAGCAGCCGAGTACCACTTCCTTCGTCGTTGTTGTCGCAGATATCGCGAATGTTGGCGCTCTCTGTGACGCTGCTGGGCTGCTGTTCTTTGTTCCTCTTTACCAGAATGCAGCGCCCTTCCGACTCCTAAAAAGAAGGATGGGAGCGACGCTGGATCAGCTGGACAGAGAATGGCTTCTCAGGAGAGCAAGGGAGCGAGCGACCAAACGGTAGGCCGATGTGGCGTGCGAGACACACACCCCAATCGTTGCACACAGTCCTGGAGATCAAGCTGGCGGTGAGCGGTGGGGAGCCAATGCAACAGAGCTTCGTCGGGCAGCTTACTTGTGCATAAAGCACCCCTCTCCACGACGCAGACGCATTTTTCCCACAACTCTTCACTCCCTCTTCTCTCCTATCTCGAGCCCCACTACTATCTTACCTTACTTTAACCACCTTACCCACCACATAGATCTTTGACAACATGGGCGTCACCCCTCTTCCCTCCGACATGCGCTACGACGACTGCGCTTACTGTTCCTACTGGGCTCAGTACGGACTTTGGGAATGCCGCCACCTCTTCCTCTGCCCTGGTAAGGCTTGTCATTCTCATTCCAGGTTGGTCACTTACATTGCTCTCAGACTGCGTCAAGATTGAGTCGCGCGCGCGCCAGTGCACTGTCTGTGGCCAGCACGCTGACAGGCAAGTCTCCAGGGATAACCAGAAAAAGGCGAGACGCACTGACACCTCACAGCGGCTGGGTCTGGTACGTCGACGAGTTCCCCGCTCCCTCTCTCAACGGCGGCTCCAACGCCATGGCCAAGCCCGCCCCCAAGCTGGCCGATAACGCCCCCGCCAAGGCCCCCAAGGCGCACCAGACGTGAGCCACAGCGGCAGCACTCCTGTTGGGTCATGGCTGGCGCCTGCCCGCGCTAGTCGTTGATAGCTGCAACACCCGTAACGAACGCGAAGGGAGAAAGGAAGCAAGGAAGCAAGGAAGCAAGGATCGGCAGATTCGATTGAGGATTCGATGAGAAGAAAAGCGATACGATGGAAGCACAAATGGAACGACCGGAGTTGGAGCGACAGAATGGAAGAAGAACGGAAAATCAGAAACTGAATAGTACAAACCGTGCCATATTTAGGATGCAAAAGAGTAAACATGTGACTTCTCGCCAGCATCCATAGAGGCAGACTGTTTGCTGTGAAGTTCAGCCCAGACCGCCGACCAGGCAGGCTGCCACGACCTTGACCACCGCTTAGGCAGCATACTGCACAACAAAGCCGGCGAGACACAGGGCGACATTGATGATAGGGGCTTCTGTCTACCCCAAACGATCCCTGATTGACAGAGAACCCCCGTGGGGTCTGTGTTCTGTGTTACCCGATGCAACGGTGTTCTTGGTTACCCGAGGCAACGTTTTTGTGCGCTACTAGATGCAACGGCCTTCCTGACAGCTATGCAAGCAGAATGGCCAACGTCTGGACAAAGAACGTGAGCTAGAAGGAGCAAACCAGCGAGCATCCCAGAGGGCCGTCCGCTCGCATCCGGGACCGTGCGAGATCCACACCCACACCGTTACACACAGGTCTTTCCAGACGACCAGGCGCCGACCAGCTCGGTCACCGCAGACCGACAATTAACCACTCTTTGCCCTCACTCGGAGTTTCCCGTCTCTGTGCATGCACTGATGTACGTCCATTCTCAGGAGAAGCTTGATCGCTGGATGGTCGCGGTGACTTGAGGATCCACATGGCACACGCTGTCGCCGATCGCCAAAGCGTGGCGAACGCTCATGTGCCCCAGTGGCAACTGCTCTGGTTCGTGAGTTGGGAATATGATGGCAGGAAGGGCCCAATCAGTCTAGCGCAGCTCCAGTGTATCTGAGCTATAACCCGAGGGAGCCACATTCCTATTGCCTTTATCCCCAAACGTCACAAACCAGAGAGGCGCGGTTACCAGGGCGCTCAGCAGGAGGGGCTTCAACTATTTCTAGCCCGGGTTCCGCGAGTCAGAGTGGAGCTCGGCTTGGCATTTGCACCACATGAACAGCAACCATGTGGGCTTTGAACTGAGTATCTTGTTGATCGTTGAATTGTTGTTTAGCGTGAGTGGAATTAGCGCTTAGTTATTGGTCACAGTTACCTATCTTTCGAATTCCGCGACGATGCCGAGCATGCCGGCCAATGGTCAGCCACTTGCTTGTGCACTTGCCGCGGTCGACCATGTGCCACCAACACGGTTTAACTTTGGCGCGAGGCTCACAACGGCCAAGTCGGCGATGCTGCATGCGTTCTCCAATCTGAGTAGCCCCATGGGGAAACAGTGCAGCTGACATGAACGCGGGGAAGACAACTGCGTCGTTGCAGCAGAAGCTTGGGGTGGAGATATCCGACGACACCTGCCTGTTCAACCTAGGTACAAGCCCTCCCACCTCATCGCCTGGCTCCACCGATGGTGTACTCCTCACTGACCGAGCTCGATACCTTGACTGCACTCCCTCGACTGTTCACCTGACCGTCTGTGCGGCCAAGGCGCCGAACGAGACTTTGTCGCGCGCTTGCTGAGCTGGTTCAACTTCAAAGCTCCAGACTGTTATCGCTCAGATGTCATTGATAGCCAGCTACCGGCACGCGATCATATAAGCTAGGACATGGTCCTCTTCTTCCCCACTCCTCCCTTTCACTGTATCTTGGTCTCATTTCTACTTGTGGTTGAGAACACCACACCCAGCCATGAACGAGAAGCTGGATCCACCCCAGCATACTGAGCACGTTTCGAAGAACGAAGATGTCGTCACCTATGTGGTAAGTTAGATGTGGCGCTTGGGTTACTGTACTTCTGTGAGCCGTTGACACCTAGGAACCTGTCAATGACCAAGTGGACGACCTCAACAAGGAAAAGGGCGTAGAGCAATGGGGCACCGAGCTCCTCAACGAGGCTACGATCCAGATTACGCGCGAGGAGCTCGACAAACTGGAGAGCAAGCTGGATCAGATGCCTATTCCAAAGGCCAAAGAGGTCCTTGAGAAAGTTTACGCGGTGCATCGCCACGACCCCCGCTACTCGCCGGAGATGTTGACCAAAATCGAAGAGTTTATCAAGGATGAAGGCGGCCACATCTCGGGAAACCCGCACCTCTACGGAAAGCTTTTGTACGAAATGCGTATCTTTGCGCTGTTGACAACCACATCGTCAGCCTACCCGGAAGTCCGCGCCGTCGCGAGCGACGAGGATGACCCGAGCATCCCAGCGTTGACCATTCGCGTCATGCTCATCGGAACCGTCTTTTCTGTCATTGGATGTGTCATCAACGCTGTATTTGCGATGCGCTACCCTACTATTTCGATTGGAAGTGTTGTCGTTCAGCTTGTTGCCTGTGAGACTCTAACATCATGGCTTGAAAGCTGACTGCAGATCCGATTGGAAAGGCGATGGCACGCTGGCTTCCGAAGTGGCACATTGCTGGTGTCTCGCTCAACCCGGGCCCTTTCAGTAAGAAAGAGCACATGCTTATTATCTGCATGGCCAACATGGGACTCGCGTGGCCCCCCACTCAGCAGTACGTGATAGTGGCGCTGTAACAGACCCGGGTGGAAGCCACCTCAGGCTCTTGATATAGCGAGCGCACTAGAGTATGAACGCTGACATTGGGAGTCTCATATTCGTTCAGGCCATGCCCCAGGTGCGTTTCTCTTCCTCCTCACCCCTGTACCTTTGCTGACCGTCCCAGTACTTTAACATGGAATATGCCCGCAAACCTGGATACCAGTTCCTCGGCGCCCTCGGTACGAACATGATCGGTTTCGGATTCGCGGGCCTGACGCGCCGCTTCCTCGTGTACCCATCATACTGCGTCTGGCCGTACAGTCTCAGCACTATTGCGCTGAACAATGCCCTCCATGAGAAGGACGGAGCCAAGGCACCTGTGCGCGGTCCATTCGGCTCCACGTGGCGGGCAAGCATGTTCAAGGCCTTCTGGGTCGTCTTCGCCATCTACTTTGTCTACTACTTCTTCCCCGCGTATATTTTTCCGAACCTTCAGCTCTTCGACTGGTTGGCTTGGATCAAGCCTACCAATGGCAAGCTCGTTGCCATGACCAGCGTCAACTTTGGAAAGGGCCTGGGCTTCACCCCCTGGGGCACGTTCGACTATGGCACGCTCGCCATGGCCGGAGGATACTATCCCATGTTTGTGATCTACAACTTCATGTTCGGAATGACCGCCGCCCTCCTCCTCGCGGCAATCTTCTGGTTCCGCAACGCCTGGAATACCGGCTACCTCCCCATCTCCTCACCGTCGACGTTTGACAACAAGGGCAAAACATTCTCCGTCAGGAAGATTACCGACGACGCCGGGAGGTTTGTCATGAGCAAGTACCAGGGTATGTACTCGATTTGGCTGACCCAAGCTAACTCTAAGCGTATTCCGAGCCGTACATGAGCGCCACCCGTGTCACCAGTATGAGTGAGCCGTCTTGGGTGTTACTTTCGTTCGGCATTTTTGCTAACACGTACACAGTCGGCACGTTTGCGTACACGAGCGGCACACTCGTGCATACACTCCTCTACAATTTCCACGAGCTCAAACTTGGGTTTTACGGGTTCTGGCTGGACCTGAAACAGTCAGTTCAGAAGCTTCGTGGCAGAGCCACAGGCGAGGAGCAGCAACTTTCCTTCGGCGACGACGTGCATTACACCCTAATGCAGGCCTATCCTGAGGTTCCAGAGTGGTGGTTCTTCTGCGTCATCCTCCTTTCTATGCTCGTGTCCTTCCTCTGCCTCGGTCTCTACACGGAGGTCTCTCCCGCTGTCGTCATGATAGCTCCAATCATCACGCTTATCTTCATCGTGCCCGTCGGTATCGTCACAGCTGTATCTGGTCTCGAACCCTCCTTGAACATCATTTCCGAGCTCATCGGCGGTGCTTTCGCCGGAGGGGATACTATGACGGTACAGTATTTCCGCATGTTTGGTTCGGAGCCCGTGTACCACGCGTTAAACTACGCCGCCGACCTCAAGCTGTCGCACTACACCAAGGTCCCGCCTCGCGCAATGTTTTGCGTCCAAATGTGGGGAGCCTTGCTGGGTACCATTATCACTGTTTGCCAGTGGAACTGGCTGATGAACGTCAAGGACATCTGCACTGATGACGCCCCCTTCCGTCTCATCTGCCCGGCCGCAATGGCAGACTTTTCCAACTTTGTATTCTGGGGCACCATCGGAGCGCCGCGGCTCTTCGGACCTGGGTCCAAGTACAGCATCCTTCTCATTGGTTTCCCGCTGGGCGTCCTCATCCCCATGGTCTTCTTCCTCCTCAAGAAGAAGTGGAAGAAGAGCGAGTTCCTGCAATCGACCCACCCGCTTCTCCTCATCCTCTCGTTTGCGTGGGGTGGTACCTGGGGCCTCCACACTCCCGGCCTCTTCATCAACCTGTTCTCGTGGAACTTTCTCAAGCGCAGGTACCTCGAGTTCTGGACTCGGTACAACTATGTCACCCTCTCTGGCCTCTCGGCAGGCATCTCTATCAACGCCCTCCTCACCTTCTTTGCCCTCGTCTTCCCTGGCGTCAGCTTCCCGACATGGTGGGGCAACCCGGAGTCGCAGCCAGGCTGTATCGGCACCTGGACGGATGAGTGCCGTCCGTTCAAGATGCCTGCAAAGGGCTACTTTGGCCCGGAGCCTGGAAATTTCAAGTAGAATGTTTAGTATCAAAGTGAGAAGCGGCGGTTCAAGCTGGACCTCTAAGTTGTGCAAGTGCGAGTGAAGAAAACGAAGGGACTTCCATTAGGTATTCCGTAGTTTGATATGTGATCTGTTTATTGTAACTCGGATCCTTTGTCACAAAAAGCAGTAACCAGGGATTCGAGGTTCCTTCCACTTTCCAATGACCCTTCTAGGACTACACGACCGACACAAGCCCCCCTTTCCCATTGCGGTACCCATATACATCTCAGTTATCCGCTACATTTCCCCAGGCCGATTCACGGATCCACTCCGCGCCATGTTCCTCATACTCGGCGCGGGTCATGCGAGCGGCCTTGCCCTCGGCGGTTGCGGCCCACTGGGCCATTCCGCGCCACGCCTCGAGACGAGGGTTCGCGCCGTCGAGCGCGCCGACGATCTTGAGCGGGGCGCGGAACGGCAGGACGGGGGTGAGCGCGTTGTGCATGCGGTTCTGGAGGTTGGGGAGTTTTGTCGCGCCGCCAGACAGCACGATGCACTGAGAGTTAGCAATTACGCAGGATGAGCAACTCACCTGCATGAGACGTGCCCGCACGTCGTCGTCGAAACCGTTGAGGAGCCAGCCGGCGACCTCGCTGACGCCGGCCGAGTCGACGCCGAACATGGACGGCTGGAACCAGGTCTCGGGCACGCGAATACGCTCGACGTTGAGGTGTATCTGGTAGCTCTGCTCCATGCTCTCGGGGTCGTACGGTAGGTTGCCGCCGCGCACGAACGCGTTCAGCAGCGCGTTCTTCACGCGCACGCGGCCCTCCATCGTGTCGTCGTCGGTGAACGAGGGGTCGTACTGCAGGAGCTTGCTCTCGAGCGTCTCAAGCTGTGCGAGGTCGTCCTCCTCCGCTTCAGAGTCGTCATCGCCGCCCTGGAGTTAGGTCGAGCCAGTGACGACACCTACAAGTTCACGGTACACGGCCCAGTCCGAGTCGTCGCGACCAAAGCCGTCGTCCTTTTCTTCCTCGCCCTTTTTGCGCTTCTTGCCGCCGTTCGTGTCAGCTGCGAGCGAGGCAAGCGACTTCATGCGGTTCTGGGCCGCGGCAGACTTGCGGTCACCGAGCTGGGCGCGGCGCTTCTTGCGGTCCTTGAGCCTCTCAAGCACGGATTCGTGCTCGGCGCGGAGCTTGGAGGACCACACGGGGAGGTTGTTGGTGCGTTCCTCGTCATCGAGGCGCTGGATCTCGTCCTGGGAGTTAGAACACCGCTGGGACATAAACTCACAAGGCGCTCCTTCTCCTTGCGCTTCTCCTCGCGAATCTTGACGCGCGCCTCCCAGCCAGCCTTCATCAGGCGCTGCTTGCGCTTTTCCTTGATCTCCTCCTCGGTGAGCTCCTCGTCTGGCCTGTCGACGAGCGGGAACGTGGGCTCCTCTTCCGGCTCCGGCTCCTCTCCCATCTCCTTGCGCTGCTTTCGCCGCACCTCGATCTCGGTCTTCTTGACCCAGTTCTCGAGCTCGGCCTCGGTCTCGAATGGTGTCGCGTCCGAGATACGGTTGATAAACTCTGCTTTTTTCATCGTTGGGCGCAACTCGAGCAGTTCCTTGTACTCCTCGAGCTCGGCAACCTTGGCAGCGAGCTGCTGTCAGCAGAGTTTGAACCGGTGGCTCACCTTTTCGGCGCGCTGTTTGGCCTGCATCTCCTGCAGCTTGCGGCCCTGCTCCTTCCTCCTCTCCATCTGCGCGGCAATCTCCTCCTCTGTTTTCTCCACCACCTCGGGTTGGTTGAACGGGAACTGGACCACCTTGGTCATGTTAGACATGGCCGCGGGGCTCGCGAGCGAGCGGATCTCCTCCTCGTAGTCGGACGAAAAGTAGCACGTCTCGTGGTACATGAACTGATGTCAGTCATGGGCGATGCGTGCAACTCACAGTGGCCTGGTTGGCCGTCACCTTGAGAGGGAACGAGGGATATTTGAGCTGGACCAGCTTGAGCATCAACTCGGACGACTGAGCTCCGCCCCAAGGTATTCTGAGTTGTCAGCATGTGGAGACTCCAACAACAGTCCACATACCGCTTCGCACGGGTCAGGACACCGCGGCCATCAACCACGGGTATGATGGTGGTAGCGTTGTGCCCCAGATGCACGGATAATCCGTCGCGCTGCTGGTGACGCGAGAAGGCAAAGAGCGAGTCGATGCCGTAGGTGACCTCCGGGGCGCCATAGAGCTCGAAGAGAAGCTCCGAAGTCACTGGTGGTCAGCTTACATTACGGAAGCCAAGCAACAGCAGACGCACTGGCACGCGTGAAGAGGGGGTTTGCAAGCCTTTCCGTCATAACGATGGGCTGCTCGATGCTGCTCGAGTCGATGCCGAGGTTGAGAAACGTGTAGTCGAGTGCGCACTCCTGCCGTTGTCAGCTTCGCATCTTAGACATCCTAGCTCACAAGGAGGTCACCATGAATGAGCATGTCACCGTCAAACATCGAGCGGCCGTTCGAGCGCGAGTTGGCATCGACCTCAATGTCCTGTCCGAAGAGGAGGGTATTCCGACCGAGCTTGCGGTCGCGGTAGCGGGCGAGCACGTTCGGGCGGTCTATCCACGGCGTCGTCATTGTCGAGAATCCGGCACGCCACGAATGCGATCCTGCATGTCAGCACTTGGCATCACTGAAGCGCACCATTGTCGATGCAGATAACGGGGTCCTGGTTGTCGAGGCTGTGGTAGTCGAACACGGGCTGGGGCTCGCCGGTGTATGGTGTAGTTTCGGGGACGTAGACAAAGTTGGCGCGCGGGGGAGAAGACGAGGACGACGACGCCGCGCGCGACGTCGAAGACGAGACCATTGTTGAGGGCAGGTGTGGTGGTGTGGTGGATGCGGTGGACAGAGTTAGAGTGAAGGAGAGAGGGAAAGACGACGACGAAAGGTGGATTGGATTGGAGGTGGCTACAAACAGTCATCCGTGCCTGAAATGTCCTCGCAGTAAAAGTGGAGGGCAACCGACCAGCGCAAGCTCACCTCTGCTGATGTCACCACTTTCTTGCTCCCGACCTCTTTGCACCTCCCAACTGCCCTCGAGGTAAGCCATCGCTAAACGGTGAGAGCTCACGACCTCTAGGCCACAGACACGCTCTCCACTACAACAAGCCTCAGCTCGCTACCTGGCGTTGCGAGCTCAACGACCACATCCTCAGCGCGTGGGATAGACCAATGTTGCTCCGCCTGGGCACGTCGACGCGTCCTTGCGTCGTCCAGTCCCGGGCGGCTGTTGCGATTGCTACACCGCATGCGTCTTTATTTGGCCTCAGCAGCAGGACGCGATACGAGTCCACCGCGTCCAAAGCGCCGACCAAGAAGCGTGCCGCCAGGCCGAAAAAGGTCATCGAGTGGGGCGAGCTCCCGACGGCGCTCATCGGTCCAGATGGACAAGAGGTCTCTCCGCTGAGTTCATTCAAGGAGGTCACAAAACAGAGCAGTAGGTCATGCTTTTTCGTCTTCTGTGTCCAAGCTGACCGCAGAATGGAAGCGGGAGCCGACTCGTGAGCCGACTCCCGACGAGATTGAGGAGCAAGAGTACAACGCCGCCGTCGCTGCTGGCACGATCCCCGAGACACCGCTCGCAAAGCTGGTCTGGCAAAACTGGCGGCGTTTCCCCGACTGCATTCTGCTGACGCAGGTCGGAAACTTTTACGAGGTGAGCTGCCCGGTGGTACATGTCCAGAGCTGACCAGCAGTCCTACTTTGAGCCGGCCATTCGTGTCTCCTCTCTGCTTGGAATCAAGCTCACTAGCAAGACGTACAAGAGCGGGACGTTCCCCTTTACTGGCTTTCCTATCCATCAGCGGGACAAGTACCTCAAGCTCCTCGTGCATGACCTCGGGTACACTGTCGCTCTCATCGAGGAGGAGAAGGACCCGCTCAAGGAGGGCGGCGCGACAGACATCAACCGCCGTATCGCCCGCATTGTCACTCCGGGTACATTGCTCGACGAGACATGGATCACAGGCAACGAGAGCCGGTACCTGCTCGCCATCGCCATGAGCGAGCCGCCATCCCCGTCCAGTAGCAAGAAGGCGGACGTCAATGAGGAGACCGAGGAGCAGCCTCCCGTCCCGATCTACCTCGCGTACGCGGACGTGTCTACGGGCGAGTTTTTCACCAAAGAGGGTACGTCTGCCGAGATAGAGGACGAGCTCGCGCGTATCGCTCCGCGGGAGATTGTGCTCGACTCACGACTCCGCGACGAGTGGGCATCGAGCAGCACGGCCACCTTTGCGGCCTCCCCGACAGGACGCCTCTTCTCCCTCCTCCGGGTCCTTGGCGTCCATGTTTCATTTGCGACCATGCCTGCCGTGCCCGCTAGTCCAGTGGAGGCCAAGACTCGGAGACCTTCGGTCCTCACGGCCTCGCTCGAGCGCGACGCCATCGCCCTCCTCCGGCAGCACCTCGAGTACGCGCTGCGCGACTCGATGCCGACGATGCCGGACCCGGACGCGTTCAACCGCGAGTCTGCCCAGAACCAGATGCACATTGACGCCGCGACGCTTCAAGCGCTCGAGATCCGCACCGCGTTCCGCCCCGGCGGCCTCGTGCCGACCAGCAGCGCGGCGGCGGCGTCGCCAGTGAGCGTCAAGGGCACGTTGCTCTCGACGCTCTCGCGGACCGTGACGGACTCGGGGCATCGTCTCCTGAAGCGCACGCTCTCTGCTCCGTCGACGCATCTGCCGACCATCAACGCGCGCCTCGCGCTAGTCGCTGCGCTCGTCGAGCGCGAACACCTCCGCACCGACCTCCGCGACGCGCTCCGCCCGCTTGCGGACGTCATGCGCACCGTGCAGCGCTTCAAGTCGCACGCGGGAGAGGGGTACGACGTGTGGGCTGTCGGCAAGTGGGTGCGCGACGTGGAGCGCCTGCTTGCGCAGATCCGCACCGCGGTGGCGATGGACCGGGGCGGGAGGAAGAGGAAGGGCAGTGCAGTGGAAGGGGAAGGTGCGGAACGCCTCGACGAGCTCGTGAAAGCGTTCGCACCGCTCAACGTGCTCGCCGAGGGCATCGAGAGCGCGATGGACGAGGTGGCGATCCAGGGCGCAATGTCGGGCGAGGACGAGGACCCAGAGGGCATCCAGGCGGCAGGCGACGCGATGGTCGCTCCTGCGTCCCGGAAACAGACTGCGCGCGATGTCGAGGACCGCAAACGCGAGGAGAGCGAGCGGCTGCGCTGGTGGATCAAGCCGAGGTACGTGGCCGTACGTGTTTGTTGTCTGACCCCGCAGCTTCTCCACCGAGCTGCAAGAGCTGCACAAGCGCATCACGGGCATGCACGCCAAGCGGGATGCGCTCCAGAAACGGCTGCAGGACGAGTTTTCCGCGCCGACGCTCCAGCTCGGCACAAACCTCCGCGGCGCGTTCGTCGTGACGGTCAAGAAGAAGACTGAGCTCGGCAACCTCGAGCGCAGTGGGCAGTTCCACACCGTGTCCGAGACGCGCTCGTCCAAGACGTTTGCGTATAGTGTAAGCTGTAGAAAAGTTTCTTGGGAGCTGACGCCGCAGGAATGGACAGCACTTGGTGCGCGTCTCGAGAAGGCGCACGCAGAGCTCGCCGTGGGCCAGGCGCGCGCGCTGCGGCGTCTGCGCGCCATGGTCGTCGAGCATGCGGACACGATACAGCGCAACGCCGAGCTCGTGGACGAGATCGACCTGGCGGCCGGCTTTGCGCAGGCTGCAGTGGAGCTCAGCCTCACGCGCCCCGAGCTGCATGATGGGTGCGGTTAGTACTTTGTGACATTACGCTGACAGCAGCACGGAGCTCGACATTGTCAACGGTCGGCACCCGAGCGTCGAGGCGGGTCTGCAAGCCTCTGCACGCGTGTTTACGCCAAACTCGACACACATGGGGCCCGACAGCCACCTGCACGTCATCACGGGCCCGAACCAGGGCGGCAAGAGCACGCTCCTGCGGCAGACGGCAATTATTGCAATCCTGGCGCAGAGCGGCAGCTTTGTGCCGGCGGACCGCGCGCGGCTGGGGCTCGTCGACCGCGTGTTTTCGCGCGTCGGCGCACGCGACGACCTGTTCCGCGATCGCAGCACGTTCATGCTCGAGATGGTCGAGACGGCTGCGATCCTAAAGTACGCGACGGCGCGCAGCCTCGTGATCATGGACGAGATTGGGCGCGGCACGACGCTGCATGCCGGCGTGAGCATTGCGTACGCGACGCTCGACTACCTGCTCCGGCATATCGGCTGCCGCACGCTGTTCGCGACGCACTACCACGAGCTCGCGGCGCTGCTCGGCGCGCCGCCGGCAACTGGCAGCGCCGCCCGCAGCAGCGCAGGCGTGGTGGCTGTCCCGCCCGACGCGCCAGGCCTCCGCGCCGGCGTCGCGTTCTTCTGCACCGACGTCGACGAGATGGACGGCGCGTTCGCATACTCGTACACCCTCCGGCCCGGGGTAAACTACAACTCGCACGCCATTGTGAGTTGCTGCGTGCAGAGCAAAACTGATGGCAGAAAGCGGCGCAGCTCGCGGGCATGCCGGGGAGCTTTCTGCAGACGGCGCAAGAGACGCTCGCGAGGTTTGAGCACACGGAGGGAGGCGCCAGGATATAGATCAGATATATATGTGCTATACTGCTACTCCCACTCGCAGGCATTGGTTCGGTATCGGCAGTGGGCGCGCCCTCTCCGGCGAGGGGTTGCGCCGCCCTCCATCCCCCCACTGATGCTCAGAGCCTGCAGCGCCACCTGTCAGTATCGTCAGTCGTGCGTTGCACCCAGCTGCACAGTGCGCGCGATCGATACATTGCGTTGCGCCGCGTCATCCTCGCCCCGCCGCATTGCGCGGGTAGGTATCCTCACTACGACTCCTCCTCTGGCCGGGACCCGTCTGAATGTGGAATGTGGAATCTGGATCTTGGATCCCATGTTGCGTGGTTTTCTGATTCTCGGCTCGCAGAATACTCGGTTCCCACTGCTCCCGATCCACCTTCCGCCTTTCTCTACGAGAGGCCGGCACCCACGTTGTGCGCAACGGCGACGGGGTGGCGCGGAGGGGCGGTCGGAGAAGTCGTGGAAGCGACTGCAGCCGGAACATCCGTGTCCACGGGGTATGGGAGGGGGCCCACGGAAGTGGGGGTGGCGGCGGAGATAGGCGCGGTGTTGCTGCTGGTAGCGATGGGTGGGAGGGAGGGCGCAGCAGCCGCCGCCGGGGGCGCCGAGGCGGCTGCGGCCTGCTCCATGTGCGCCTTCTCGGCGGCGGCGGCCTTGTCCGTGTCGAGCGCCTCGGTAGTCGGGACGCGCTTGGTGCTGGAGGGCGGGGAGGCGGACTCGCCGGCGGCGGCAACGGGCGAGTTGGGGACGGGCGAGTTGAGCTTGTCGAGGCGCTCGTTGCGCTGCGCCGTCTGCGCACCCACCTGGCCGTTAGCGCGACCATCGTCTGTGGACTAGGCGGTTGAGCGACGGGAGCAGGGGCGCGAGGGGCGGCGGCGGCGGTGGTTCCCGCGTCCGCGTTGTTGTGCCGCTGCCGCTGCTGCTTTCCAACTCCCGGAGACGGTCCCGCTTACGCGGGCGGGAGAGGGAGAGGGAGCGCGTCCGCCGCTCCCCGGCATGCGTACCCGCCGTCGCTGTCGCTGTTGCAGGTAGCTCGGTACCCACCTTGGCCTGGACCGCCTCAAGGGCCTCCTTGCTCTCGATCGTGAGCTGGTGCGCGCGCGCATGCTCTTCGCGGGTCTGCTCAACCTTCTGCTCAAAGGCGTCGCGCTGCGCGACGGCCGCGTCCTGTTCTGCAAGTGTTAGAGGGTAGACACACGGGGCACACGGGGTGAGCACGCACCGGCCTTGAGCTTGATCATGTCCTGCGCGAGCTTGTCGATGCGGCGGATGGCGCGCTGGTGGTCCTGGTGGGTCAGCAGTGGTGGATCACGGGGAAATGACGCACCTCTACGGCGTTGTGCTCGTCCTTTGCGGCCTTGAGCTCGGCCTTGTTTGCGCGCTCTACGTCTTTGAGTGCCTGCTTGACTGCCTTGTCGTCTGCGCGCTGCTCGTCGCGAAGGATCTTGTTCTCCTTTTCCTCGGGGGTCTTGTTGAAGAAGCCCATCGTAGTGTGTGTGGGTGGGTGGTTGTAGTGGCGGGGGTTGGTGAGTGGTTGGTGAAGAGGAGAGAGAGAGAGAGAGAGGGAGAGATGTACTGTCGTGCGGGTAGTATCAGCATTACCACACGCACGAATGGTCACGGGTGCAAGGGGGTATGAGCTCGTTTGCCGTTCGTCGTCGTCATCGTCGTCCTGGCCATACAACCAGAGAGGCGGCTGTTTCTTGTACGTACACATTATTGCCACTGTAGACAAAGAGCGATCGCCGCTGGCTCTTGATCGTTGGGCATAAGCCAATCTATTATGACGTCATGCATAAACACCACCACGATGTAACACGGCGGGACGGGGCCTACCCCTGATCCGCGCTATTGTCGCCGAGCGGAGATTTGAGTAATGTCCGGTAGGGGGTATGATTACATAATAACCTCCCCTCCGGCCATCTGATCCGCTTTCTTTTTTGTGTTCTTGTTCACACCCCCACTCATCTCATCCGTCCACTCTCCCTCCCTCCATCCAACTCACCCGTCCCGGAACTCGGCCTCCATCCCATCCTCACCTCCCTTTTCTGCCGCCCGGCTTTGTGTTTCTCCTGCTGGCTGGCTGTCGTCATGAGCAGCTCGACCACATCATCAACCCCAATCTCCCCAGCACAGGAGCCTCCATCGTCAGGCCCCTCTCGCCCAGATCGCTCAGACACCGCTCCACCCCGCGTGAGCCAGCGTGCCTCAAACTCGTGCGCCTTCTGCACCAAGCGCAAGTCGGTAACTCTGTTCCTTATCTTACCCCCTTCCATCCTCCTCCCATCCTCCCACCTCCTCATACGTTGCTTTCCTTTGCCATCATATCGGATATCCCTCACTGGGTGGCGTGGCTTGGCGCCCCCAGGCTAGGTGCTCACTGCCCACTGCCTGCGCTGGCTGCCATCTCACCCCCCCTCACCTCCTAATAACTAACCCCCACCATTCTCGTCCTCATCACTGACCACCAGAATCAAATGCAACAAAGCCATTCCATGCGACAACTGCATCCGCCGCGGCCACCCCGAGACCTGCACCCGTCTCCCCGCCATTGTCCGCGGTCGCCTCGTTAACGCTCCCAACACCGCTGCCCGCGCACCGCTCACCCCCGACCAGATCCGTCTCCTCCGCGAGGGCCAGCTGCAGCGCGAGAATGTAAACCTCAGGCGGAGAGTCACAGAGCTAGAGAACCGTCTCCGCGAGCTAGAGGTCACAGGAACACCAGCAAGCAAGCCTGCTGCTAGCACTCCCGGCTCCATCGCCTCCCCCGCCGTCGACACAAACTCCCCCTCCAATGCCTTTGCCAATCTCCTCGGTGCCGCCCGCGCAGAGGCTGCACTCGACAAGGACAAGGTCGAGCGCTCGCGCCAGGACGACCCCGACGTTCTCGAGCCCTTTGTGCACGTCATGGCCCACCCCGCCGTCCAGCACCAGGGCGGCCGCCCAGCCTCGCCGCATCCCCGCGCCCGTGAGCTCGGCAGCCCCCAGCCTGGGTCCCCCATCGGCAGCCTCCCCGACCTCCCGTCCCGCAAGGCCACCGACCTCGCGCAGGCTGATCTGCTCACCCTGCTGCCCAGCGCGCCCCAGAGCATGCTCATCGTCCGCGCGTCCCTCAAGTACATGAGCTTCCTCCACTGCACCGTCCACATCCCCATCTGGCTCGCCGAGCACGACGAGTGGATCACGGCGGTGAGCGAGGGCCGCGAGGTCGACAAGAGCGACGCCTGGCTCAGTTATTGTGAGTTGTATCGTTACACTGAAACTGACACCAGACTTTTCGCTGCTGTCCGTCGGAATGTACTTTGCCGGCGACCTCCTCGCGCCCGAGCTTGGCCTGTCGCTCGACGAGTCGAGCTCGCTGTCGTCGTTCTGGTTCGATGTCTGTCTCGAGGCGCTCAACCGCTCAAAGTTCATGTCCACCAACCCCACCATCGAGGCGCTCCAAACCATTGTGGTTCTCCCGATGGTGTCGTACAACTTTGGCGCGTCTGCGTACACCGAGTCGCTCCTGCACGTCGGCCTGCGCCTGGCCCAGCTGCTCAAGCTGCACCTGCTCGGCCCCGAGCCCGAGGACACCAACAATCTTCCTCCGGGCCTCATTGACCGCGAGGTGGGCCGCCGCGTCTGGCTGCTGCTCCGCCTCGGCGAGGGGTGAGTTTCTAGATTCTACCGTTCTAACTCCCAGACGCCCCGATTTCGCCAACACTGGCGGCCTCCGCCTTCCGCAGGGCATGACGGTCGAGCCGTTCAACGCAAACTACGAGGACTTTACCGACACGTCGGTCGTCTCCCGCCCGTTCACCGAGTTTACTGTCGTGACCCACCTCCTCTGTGCCGGTCGCCGCTACCGCATCTTCCGCCAGTTTGCCGAGGCGTTTGCGGACGCCAACTCGCTCAAGGACCAGTACCTGATCTCGATGGCGGCAGACCAGGCGCTGCAGGCCAACTTTGCCGACTTTCCTTGTCTACACGGGAGCGACAATGACAACTTTGAGGAGCACTTTGACCTGCACGGCCCGCACGACCACCGTCCCCACTCGCGGTACATTTGGTCGCTCCTCATGCCAGCCGGAACCATTCTTGTGTACCGCTCATTCCTCGGACGCGCGTACACGGACGAGCGGTTCGCCGAGGTCCGCGAGGTGAGTTTTCTCGTGCTTTGTGAAACTGACAACAGACATGCCTTGCCGCCGCGCGCGAGATTCTGAGACAGCGCCAGCGCCGCGTGCCGCCCATGTTCCTGCGTTCGTGGCCCATTGCGTCGTACACTGTACTTGCCGGTGTCGTCCTTTCGACCGAGCTTGTGCACGGCTCGCCGTCGCCCGCGATGCGCACCAAGCTCGTCGGCGAGATCCAGGGCCTGATCAACTCGCTGTGGGAGTGCGGCATGAACTCGCTCGTCGTGCAGCGCGGCATCCCGCTGCTGCGCCGCTTCATCGACTCGCCCTCGGCGCAGGGCCAGCTCCCGGCCGGCGCCGGCAGCGAGAAGGGCTCCGCCGCGGGC
>PQXP01000236.1:0-41886 GCA_002973495.1 Apiotrichum akiyoshidainum
CCCCCCCCCAGGGGCTGTTGTCAAGCTTCCAGGTGCTGATAGGCAGACCAGGCCCTTTGCCCCTGTGCTCGCATGGACGTTGAGCATTTATCACTGTCAACGATTGCAACAGATCAAACCCGGCTGTCGTCCCTTGCTGGCTTACTTGTTCATCGTTCTCTAACCTTGTTGTTGTCTACCGTCAGTCTGTCGCAACGCTCATTTAAAGTACTACTTCCCCCCCGGACCTGCCCAACCTGTCAGCACTTCGCGTCCACTTTTCCCGCATCCCCTTCACACGGCCATTGGCGCGACTCTTCTCATCTTCTCCTCTCCACGTCAATCGCCGCCTGTTCCGTCTCCGTCCTCACCATCTTTTGCGGCACGGGATGAGTCGCATACAAACACGCTTCCTCTGCCTCTTGGGTAGCTTGGTCGTCTTGACCGCGTTCCTCTCAATTGGCTTCCACACCGAGCATGCCATCGAGCGTCTCAAGTGGGTGACCAACCGGTTGCCCCCAACAGGCGGCGTGCGCTCCATTGCCTCTGTTCGCGCCGGTCGGACAGTCATCTACGAGCGTGCTGTTCACGACGGTGAGTCTTTTTACCCTCGTTGCCATCAATTTGCTGTGCCAGTCACAGACGTCTCATTCGGTTTGAACCGACCAATGTCCATGTTCGATCCTCGGAGGACCTAGCGAGGTCCCCAGCATGGCACGGCGGAGTAGTGCCGTCCGCCGTGCCGGAGGATCACTTCCCCACCAAGCTGGACGAGCCCGTTCGTCGCCGCGTGCTAAGGCGGAGGAGCAGCGAGAACCTGGGGACAGCTGACGACTCCCTTGATTTGCCGTTCCATATTAACATACACAGAGGTCACTGGCTCGCTGGCCTACTCGCTTGGCCTGGTCGGTGTGCAGCCCGTGCTCAATGGTATGTTTACCCCCCACCGAGCTTGGCACTGACAACAGTCAATCTGCGCCATGGCTTTGGCAAGGTTCTCGAAGAGGCGCTGCCTTACGAACCCGAGATTATCTCACCTCACCCCAAACCCCCAGTGATGGGCAAGTGGCTTGAAGAGGACAACATTGATAACCTCGTCTTGACAACCTGTGAGTGCACGCACGCACATGATCCCACTGACAGCCTAGGCTCCGATGCTCTGAAGCTGTTCGAAGAAGAAATCAACAAGTCGAGCGCCCACGTCTTCTGCGTCGTCCACCACGCCGGAGGCGCGTTTAAGCGTGATTTCTTCAAGCTCCTGCGCCCTTTGGCGGAACAGAAGCGTGTCACCTTGATTACCCTCGGCTACCACGTTCAGAGCAATGTCGTGGCTGACCTTCGCGAGTGGGCCGACACGTACAACTTTGAGCCCTACTCTCAGATTGCGGTTGAAACCCTTGTTCCCGTATGTGTCTCTTGGATCTATCCCCCCCCAAACACTAACGTTGCAGCTCTTCGAGTACCCGCCAAACGGCACTTTCACGCAACCCGACATCTTCCCTTCCAAAGTGACCATTCAGGGCAACATTGAGCAGGGCAGGCGCAACTATGTCAAGATCTTTGCTGATCTTGCTAAGGCTTTGGAGGGTGAGTGCTGACCCCCAGATGTGCACTGTTATTGACGTTAGACGACCCCAAGCTCTGGGGATACCGCGAGGCCATGGTGGACGGAAACAAGACCTATGTTCCTCTCGGCGAGGACAGCAGTCCCTTTGAGCTGCACCTGCTTGGCCAGAGGGCATACCACAATCCCGTCGTGATCCCCGCTGCGCTCTCAAACGTTATCCAGATCCACGAGAACCAGCCGTATGCCGACTTTTACAAGCTCTGCGCGGAATCTGTGAGTACTGGTGACTCCATTGCTCGCTGACCATTAGGACCTGCTTGTCCCTGCTTTTGCGCAGCGCGGAACATTTATCGAAACGGCCTCGTCGACGATGGGCACAGCGATGATCGTCCAGACCCCCGTCCTCGTCAGCCAGCGCCACCAGGCTAGCTACACCTACATCCAGGGCGCCGCTGCAATTCAGCGTGGAGTCGCAGAGGCCGAGGTGGCCGCCCTTGGCCGACTACGCCAGCAGTCGTTTAACGTTCGCGCTGCCGCCGCCGCTGCCAAGCGCAAGGGCGCCAAGGTCAGCGACTACGACGATGATGAGGATGTCTGGACAGGTTACGATGGGTCTGGAAAGACCCGCCCTCCGCCCGCGACACAGGCGGCCGAGTGGCGCGTTCTCCTGGACGGAGTTCACCTTGCAAACGCCGAGTTGTGGGCTCGGCACCTTCGTCCTCCCAGGACGTCGTCCGGCGAGAACGGACACGAGCACCTGTAAGCTCGACAATCACAATACCTCAGATCTGGCTCCATCTCTTCCCATGTTGCACATATCTCATATAGACTCATTAGCTTATCACATGTCATATTGTTTGCTCACCACCTGGCGCGCGACCACAAAGCGTGCCTCGCCACTCTACATGACCGATCCCAGAATCAAAGATCAAGGCCCCTATCAGCACGCGGCGGATAGCGATCGCCGATCCCGATGCCTAACCAGAAGATTGACGCCGAGAACACACCAGCGGATGGATTGCCAGAGATCGTCCCTCAGAAACGGACTTGCGCATCAGCGGTTGGCACGAGCGCTGGCACTCTGGAAACAGCACGCCGCGAGCCAGCATCAAGACCTCGCGAGGTACTCGAAGCGAGAGCATGCCGCGCAACCGAGGTCAAGTATCCTCCCCTCTCGACTGCCACTAGTGAACCCGTGGGTGCCAGTTTCAGATTCCCGCCGGCGAGCGCCGCTTCCCGCTTCCCGCTTCCCGCTCGACATGTGCGACACCACCAGCTCGCAAACGAAGCAACCGCCGGGCACCATTGTACTGATACAGCGTCACTGAACCCCCTCTTTCGCTACCGCCGAAGTGAGGGGGGATCGAATACTGCTTTCCCCGCACACACTCGTTCTTCCCGTACTGTATCGCAATACGTCTGCAGTCTGCAGTCGTACTAGGCCAGTGTGAGGTTGAGACCAAGGAGACTTGATGCGTGTCAGGGGTGTTCACAGACCCAGCTGCCATGCTAGCTGGGTTCGGCTACGTCACGATTCCAGTCATGTGGGGTGTTGGTGCCAAGTAGCGAGTGCAGTAATCGATACCAGTGGCCAGTAGTCTGCGCCTGACATGGTGAGTAGAGAGCCGCTTGGGAAACTTTATGGTTATCAGGCTTCGCCAACTCTCTGCTGGGCTGCAACTAGCGTTGGACGGCATTCCTTGACATCAATCACTACTAAACACTACTCTGATTAAAGAACCGTTACGACAACTAACCAATATTTCCTTCGGCGACCGGGGGCCGCTCCTGCATGCAACCGGCGAGGAGCGCCTTCAACTGATTCGGAGCATTCGCCTTCACCGACCCTAGCAATCGAGTCAGACAACAAGAGCCATCTAGAGAGTGGAGAGGGCGGCGGCCTGCGACTGGCGGCGCTCGCGCTCCTCGGCGGTGACCTGGGCGGGGGTGTGGTCGCCCTCGTTCTCGCTGACGATGGTCTCCTTGAACTTGCGAGCAGGAACGCGGTTCTCGAAGAGGACGTCGAGTTCACGGTACGAGCGGCCCTTCATCTCAGGAAGACGGAAGAAGGCCCAGACGGTGATGAGGAGCGAGAACAGAGCCCAGAAGAGACCAGCCTTGGCGCCCCAGTTCCAAGCCGTGACGTTGATCATGTAGGTATTCAGGATACCCGCAACGACCTGGCACACGTTGTAAGAGTTACGGGCGAGACCGACAGTCTTGGAGCGCAGACGTGTGGCCGAGGTCTCACCGACGATGCAGTAGGTGAGGGGGCCGACAGTAAAGTCATAGGCGAAGACGTGCACCATGATCATACCAGCAACGGCCCACTTGGCAGAGTCCGAATTGCCAAAGGCGACCGCACCGATGACGATCAGGCAGGCAGTCATCCAGGCCATTCCGGAAATGAAGATAGGGCGGCGGCCAAACCAGGTGAGGGCGAACCACGAGAGACAGGTGCCGACAAAGGCCATGCCGGTGACACCAAGGTTCATCGAGAAAGCGTCAGACTCGTCGAGACCGGCGACGGTGCTGCGCAGGGTTAGCACTGCGGCCGATCATATGTGAAGAGACTCACAAGAAGTAGACAGGCGATCCACAAAGCACCATTCCACAGAGAGTCTGCGCAACCCATGCCAGGCACGAGATCTCGGTACGGCGGCGGTCGGTTCCCTTGTAGCAGTCGAGGTAGGTGGAACCGACCTCGTTGGCAATCTCAATCTCGTTGGTGCGGACCATCATGGCAACAGTAGCGGCAGGGTCGACCTTCTCGCTCTTGCTCGAAAGGCGCTCGATAACACGCTTGGCTTCCTCAAGACGGCCCTTGCGGACGAGGAACCAGGGAGACTCGGGGGCGAGGGTAACGAGGATAAACAGAGGGATCGGCCAGACCCACTGAACCGCGAAGGGAACACGGTAGCCCCAAGGCGCCTCGAGGGTACGGGTGCGCTTAAGGATGCCGGCGCCGATAAACTGTCCGATAATCCAGCAGAGGTTGATGTAGGTGGTGAGGTAGCCGCGGAGAGGGATGGGGGTCACGTCCGAGGCGTACGAGACGGCGGAAGAAGAGAAGGCACCCCAGGGCAGACCGCAGAGGAGTTCACCTGCGCCAGGTTAGTGACTGAGAAGAGGGTTGGTGCGCGACCTACCAGCAAACAGAATCTTGACGTCTTTGGAGAAGAAGACGATGAAGATGAAACCGGTGAGAAGAATAATCGAGATTTGCAGAGTCCGCTTGTATCCCCAGCGGTCCTGAGCCCACGAAGAGACGAAGATACCACTGCGAGAGAATCAGCAACCATCATGACAAAAGTGATGGGGACAACGTACATGAAGCATCCGATGTTGGGAGCCTGTTGAACTGCAGTCTGCCAGGAGGCCTCGAGCTGCCAAGAGCCCTCGGCTGTGGAGGTGGGAGGAACCCAGTGGCCGAACTTCTCGCGGAACTGGGACAGACCCATGATGTTACCGAGAACCTGAGTGTCGTATCCTGTAGTGTCAGATAAGGAAACGTCGGACAGAACCGATAGCCTAGATGGACTTACCTTCCATGACAATACAGAGGGAGATGGCAAATGACCAGAAGGCGGCGCTTGGGTAAGTCCTCAAGGCCTCGAAAAGACCCATGGAGAGCTCATTCTCTTCAGCGCGGATGGCGTCGCTCTTGAGCTCATCCCACTTGGCGGCGGCATTGTCGATGTGGACGGCACCCTTCTCGTCGTCAAACTTCTCCGACATGTCGATTAGTTGTGTCGTTCGAGGGTGTTTGCTAGTACTGTTTCGTTGGTATGTTGTGGTTTCTAGTGAGTGTCGAAGACTAGTGAGATCTGTTGTTGTGGGGAGCCACACCTCGTGTGGTCGAATGTCTTTATATCCTTTAACCCAGGTGCTCGACCGGCGAGCGCGCACTAATGTGATGGTGAGACTCGTTGCGTCGGGATCCGCCGTAGTCGCTTGCCGTCCCCGTCACGCACCGGACCACAGGAGAGTAAAGACTGGGGCTACAGTGAGATCGCCAGGCACGCGACCGCTTGTCTTGTGCTGGCTTGGCTTACTAGCGGAGGAAGAGGAAGATGTGACGATATCCAGGATGTTGGATGGAGCGCAGTTCCCTTTCGCTTGCCTGCTTGCCCGCGACGCAACTGGCCCCGCGGGAGCATGGGCTCCATGGAGATTCCCCGAACAGGCCATGTGAGAGCCCTGGGGCACCAAAATCGGTCATGTCGGAGGTCTGCCGAGTGGTGGGACCACAAGCGCAGCCAACTCAATCTCGGTGTGCACGGTAAGACAGCTGCCGCTGTGCCGGACGGCCGGTTCGAAGGGCCGGGGCTTCCGTCCGCTCCCGCGCGACGTCATGATGTTATTGGTGCCTGGCTTTTTCACCACCAGGAGAGGGCACAGTTCGGCAACAGCTGAGCACGAGGATACGGCTCCATGGGCGGCCATCAACGGTGATGCCCGTCGAGATCGCCCCTCGAGCTTCCTCAATCTGTCGGCTTGTTGACGCATCTGTCAATCGCACGGCTGGGATAACTGCGTCCTCCACATACTCAACAGTGGGTCTCGTCCATCTCTGTATTGCGACTTTACCAAAGTGTTGTACAAATCATAACCTCGGAGGGCCACCGAGAAGGCCGAACAAAGAAGATGGCGGCTACCTGATCGAAGCGGGGCGCATCTGCCCTTCCCGACTAATCCCACAATAGCCGTAAGGCCTGCGGAATTGGCGGCCCACATGATCAGGCCTGGGTGTTTCAAGAGCCCATGTGCTGAGGCTATCCCGCTAGCCCCCTGCGGCCTGGAAACTCGGGTGGGCACAACGGACGGGCGGGCGGCCGCAATTCAGATCCTGATCGAACCCCATTGGTACACCCCAGCTGACAGCAGGAAGAACCTCGGTAGCGAGCCCGCAAAACAATGGGGTCTGAACTGGGAAATCGGTGCCGCACCGAGTCTGCACTTCGGAGCGAGTTCGGCATCTCGCCGAGGTTGATCTCCCAGCCTTGCCGGATTATTCAGAAACACATATTGCAGCAACTCCATAATCCATAAGATGGCCGACATGCTTTCTTGGCATCGACATTGCTCTCAATCAGTTGGGGTGGTTCTATTGCGTAGGTGGCTCTCGCAGCTCAGTTTTACGAGAATTAGACTTTTGAACCGTCCCCAGCTCCGCAAACGACCGTGTCTTGGCAGGTGACATATTCGTTTGCCCCCCAGCTGGTCAAGGGGACGCGGCTATGGAAGGCAACAGTTATCTAACAAGCGATCGCAAGCGAAGTGGATTGGTACGTACCTGTCTGAGAATACACCGAACCCGATGACTACTCCACGGCTTCGCCTCAAGCCTCCAAAGTCCCCGTCATTAGCAAGTTGGAACTAGGCGAAGCGGAGGGTTTGGGGCAGGTTCAGGATGTGGATGGCGATCGCCGCCTGCCGGGCAACAGTCATTGCTGGGGAGGCGAGGTCGCTTCTAACCCTGCAGGTAAAACGGTCAGAGAAGGAATGCGAAGCGAGAGAACAGACAAGAGGCAGTTGACAGCGGGACAAACCCGACAAGTCAGCGAGGCTTCCCCCAACCGGGCTGAAGAGATCTGCCACAAACCGATCGACACCATCGACATGTCGGGGCTAAACTCAACCGTATCATTGCAGTGGGGTACAGAAGGTGGGGTCTAGAAGCCTCTCCAGGTACCTGGTGGAAGTGAGCTGCGGGGATTAGATTTCGGCTTCTTGTGGACGTTCCACCACCTTACCACTTCCCATTTCTGGCGCTCATTGTGCTATGCGTGGCGTGTGCGGCGCAATGCCCCCCCTTCTAAAACAGCTCAAGAGAGAAACGTTCGAGCATCCCTGATCCCTTCTCACCGATATCCGGTCCACACCTGCAAGGCCGGTTATCACCTCTTCTCACTGGCCTCCCCCGTCTTCACGTCATGGCGGTTTAGACTACATAGCAGACGCAACCCAAAGGCATCAACAGCTTAGACATGACCCAAGTCTGAGCAGGGAATTGGAAGTTTCTGCAGGCACGTGCTGTATGTGAAAGATTGATAAGGCTTCCCAGAACCCTCACGAGTCCAGCGAGTGACCTCTTGACCGAGGCCCGGCTCTTTCCCCTCCCAACAAGCAAATGGAACAGTGCCCCACGCTCTTGTGGTGGAGCAGGGCACGACAGGGGGAACTTACATACGCCACAGGGCCTCAGTGGGGTCCTTGAGTCAGCGATGTCCACAAAGAAGTGCTTCCCAGACATCAAGCGAGGATGGGACTTGATGCGGAACCACTTGAGAAGACAGTCGGATCTATGAGGGGTAGAGGAGTGAACACCAAGGCGGGAGATAGGTGAGCCAGGTGACGCTCTTCTGTTTCTCTCTAGCGTCAGCCACAGCCACAGTCGCTTCAGTGTGGTGGGCAAGTTGGGACCAGCTCACGTGATCCATGACGCCCAAGCGTCTGCAACCCAACCGTTAGGTTCGCCTCGTCGGAGACTTTCAGTGCTGCTCTGACTCGCTCACCACCTCCCCTTCAAACCACCTCCATGATAATGGCGTCCTCGGATGACTTTGGAACCCTGCTACACGCCGTCACCTCGCACTTGACCGAACGCAACGCGGCTCTCGGTGTGCTCCCTGTGACGCCTACCCCGGAGGCGGTGCGGGCTGCCGTCGCCGCGCTACCGGCGTCTCTTGCAGACGAGGGGCTGGGAAGCGCAGCGACTCTTGCGTATATCCAAAAGGATCTCCTTCCCGGATGCCTCACAGCCCAGAATGGTCCGCGATACTTTGGCTTCGTGACCGGCGGAGTCACGCCGGCTGCCCAGCTGGCCGACATACTGGGCTCCGGATACGATGAGAATGTGCAGGTCACTCTCCCCGACACCTCGGCTGCCACCGCCGTCGAGGCTCGCACGCTCGAGCTCATCTTGGACCTCCTCGAGATCCCGCGGGAGACATTCCAGGGGCGCACTATCACAACCGGCGCCACTGCGTCCAACATTCTCGGAATGGGTGAGTTGGCTGTCTCGCCGAACTCTCTCACACCCAGCCGGCGCGCGTGATCACCTTTACGCTACTAACAGGCATCTCCCGGGGGGATACAGCTACGCGCAAGAGGGTCCCCCGAGTGCCTCTGACTTTCCCGGCCTCCCGTCGCCACCTGTTGTCATCCTGTCGCTGTTCCCCCATTTCTCGATCCTCAAGGCTGCAGCGCTCGTTGGACTCGGATCCGGATCGAGGGTTGTTCAGTCTCTCAATGCGGATGACTCGGATGACTTGACTGTCGATCTCGACAATCTCGAGGCGAGACTGCAGCAGGAGGAAAGTGTTGGTCGCGGTGTCATCGTCTCGTACGGCCTTGGAGAGGTGAACACTGGAGGTTTCGGCAGCGGCTTGGCCGACATTGCGGCCCTGTGCAGAAAGTACAAGGCATGGCTGCATGTCGATGCAGGTCAGTTGGATGAAGCACGCCTGGAACTGACGACAGCGTTTGGTGGATTTGCCGGAATCGTTCCGGAGATGAAGCACCTCGTCAAAGGCATGGAGCTGGCAGACTCATTGACGTTGGATGGTACGTTGTCACTCTTGCGTAAGAACTAAAGTCGTGTAGGCCACAAATGGCTCAACGTGCCGTATGACTGCGGCCTGTTCTTTACTCGCTCCGCTGCGACCCTGCCAGGTGTTCTGGGACCGGCCGCAGCCAATGCCCCGGCGTACCTCTCGGCTCAGTCCCAGTCGGCGTCTGATTCATCAGCGGGCGGCCTCGTGCACAGTCTGGTCCCCAGCCCACTCTACGTGTCAATCGAGAACTCGCGCAGGTTCCGCGCACTGCCTCTGTTCGCGAGCCTCATGTCCCTCGGCAAGGAGGGCTACATTGGTGAGTTGCCACATAGGACACGCTGACTGACGACAGACATTGTCAGGCGCAACTGCCGCTTTGCGCAGGAGGTCGCCGCGTTCCTCCATGCGCATCCTGCGTACGAGCTGCTCAACGTCGCGCCGGACTGGGACCCCAACTCGGAGCACCCCATTGTTCCCCTCAATATTGTGCTCTTCTCCGGCACGAGCAGGTCGCCGTTCCCTCCCAGCCGCGAGACCTCCTCGGCACGCCTCACGACAGCGATCAACTCGACGCAGAGGATGTACGTCACCGGCACCAAGTGGGATGGCGTTGGCGCTGTGCGACTGGCCGTGAGCAACTGGCGGACGGGAGATGCGGATCTGGATATTGTTAGGGATGTACTGAACACCGTTGTTCAGTGAGAAATCCGCCCAACCGCATAGCTTCGGCTCGACCCCGCCCTCACCAGGGTCCCCAGTATCAGTCGCTATCTCAGCGGCAGGTACAGTCGTTGGCATGCTGGAGACAAGTACATGAATGAAATGTGGACGAGGGTGGACGAGGGCTTGATATCGAGTACAACCTATTGCCAGGGAGAGAAATTGGAGCTTCCAGACAGCCAGTCTCCCTCGTATTGGGGTGGTTCCGCCAGAACTCGTTGGTCATTTGTGGAAAGACTTGTGTGCCACTCCTCGAACGTTAACAGCGATATGCGGTCAGCTGCGGCATGGCGCTCCGACAGAGTGAGCGGCGGGGCCCAATTGAAGCGAAATCCGTTGTTTGCCTCGGCGGGGTCGGTCGGTGGTTCGGTGACGAGCTTTCGTATAAGTACTTCGACCATCTTGATCACCTCATCCGGCCTGAGGAGCTCATCTGTCGGAGAGACAAGGCCGAGGGTGGACGGGTGCATGTTCTCGACTCCGACCAACCGCAACGTCACATTGCGGACCATCCGAATAAAGCCATACACCAACGTGCGGATGAGACCCAGCGGGTGGTCGGGGACGCCGGAAGTGGGTCCCTCGTGGGTGAACGGGGCCATGACAAGAGTCACCTCCTGGATACGAGAGGGCAGCACAATGTCGAACACTGTGCGCCAAATGTTGGACAAGAATGGGTCATAGGCGAGGTGCAGAACGTATTGGCGGCATGACGGGATGATCAACCGGGCAAGATGCATGTGCTCATGCGAGGAGCTAAAGTGGTAGTAGTCGACATAGGTGTCGGCCGGAAGGTTGACGGATCCTGCACCGCCAAGACCGTTGCGACGTCGAATAGTGACAGGCTGTGGCGAGGGGTAGGCGCCGAGAAACGGTGCGATCAGAGTCGAAGCTGACCGCAATGTGTTCTCGTTTGACGTCGCGTCGTCAAAGCCATCATCATAGTCGTCGCGCATCACGTCAGGGGGGTTATTCATATCGGGCCCGGCAGGGAGCGCAGCCGCAGCCGTCGCTTGGTTTGTATACGTTGCCCGCACTCGGTTGCGAGTGATAGAGGTGCTCTCGGGGCAGCTTCCAAAGTCGACAACCCGCACGAATCCCAGCTGACGCTTCCGAGCCTCGTTGCGGATGAGCTTGCGTGCGCCTGGGGGCTCCACGGCTTGCCAGGGAAGAAAGGCAAGTCGACGGTGGGGGCTCACATTCGAGCGTAGCTCCATGTCTCTCCCCCGTCGCTTTCCGGCGGGGATCGTAGCGACCACATGTTCAAAGATAATAGAGTCAATGTAGTCGCGGTATTCAGTGCATGTAGCGCGCAAGCTCTGCACTGCCGGTTGCCCCAAGGATTCGTGTATGATGGCCCGGAGAATGTGAGGGTAGCCGCGATGATCAAAGGCGAGCTTTGAGCAGTCGAGAGTCCGCTGGACAGGTATCGCCGTGGTCCTTGTAAACGTGGGGACGATACGCCGCTTCTGCTTGGGCCCGAGCGATCCAGCCGAAGTCGATGACGCCATGTGACAGATGAAACGTTCAGTGAGTGCGGCGGTCGAGTAGGAGCAAAGCCACTAGCGAGAGGGAGGGCGGGGGTCGGGGAACAACTGAGAGCGAGGTGAAATATCCAGAGAGCTTGGATGGAAGGTTGAAGGCAATGAGAAGGTCGAGAAGACAAGTCGAGAGAGGCGCGGCGCCGGGGGGGGGGGGGGGAGCGGCCGGAGCGGACTTTGTCTGATCTCCCTACTTCCCCACGGGGTTCCCATGATTCAGGCAAACGCCGAGGGAGGAGCAAGTTACGGCGACCATCAACGTCAGGCGCCGGCCGGGTTGTTTGAGGCGGAGTGTTTTAGTTACCAGGAGGCGCACCTCAAAGCCAAAGCCCAACTCTGTTCCGCACAGCAACACGGGACAAACAGACGAGTTGGCTTTGCGGCTTATCGCCACAAGTTGTCTATTGGGACGGAACGGCCGTGATGGCCGAGTTAGCTTTCGATTGTGCCCACGGGGAGCTCCTGGCAAGTGACTTTAGTGCGGCAACCTGTACATATCTCTCCGTTCCGCCACCTACTCACATCCCCCCCCCCCATTCGGACACATCCATATGTGGCCGACATCATGTTGCACCTATCCCTCGCGGGAGGGAAAGCGCACTGTTGTCCTCCGCAGTGCGCAATAGGGCGGGCAGTGCGACTCATTTCGGAGCTGACGTCTCACGACCGTTGGCAGTGCATATATAGAGAGCCCATGGCATCGTCTGATGCCTCACTTGCTCATCACTCACCAATTCACAACCTCCTCTTGACGAAGACCACGTCTCAACCCACGACCCCTCAGACCAACTGCAACGCTTACTTACCGATTGGCTTTTGGGTATGTGCAGCACAGGGCCTTTGACAACTTGATAAGCTGACAACTACAAGCTAAACATGGGCAACTCACAGAGCACCGACGCGAACCCGTGGGCGCCAGGCTACTGCAGCTTTGTGGCGGGTCACACCTGGGGGTGTGAACTCAGTACCGTGGCGGGACGGTGGCCTGATTGCCCCGACGTGTACCATTGGTCGTATGGCGCGAGCTTGAACGATTACCAAACCAGAACAGCTCACGTCTTCGATGAGCACAAGCCGTATTATGACAAAGTCTGCGGCTATGACCGTGTCGACATAAGGGACGGAAAACTTTACAACTGGGACAGGGAGATTGGCTGGTGCTTGGGAGTTAAGGAGTACAAATCGTGGTTTAGTCCCCTCTTGGTTCAATCACAAACATTCTCTTCCTGTGTCATTACCCAAAGGCGTCTGTAGTAGCTCAATGCTTCCTCGCATTTACTGTCTGCTTAGCTGGCCGACTGCCTAGACGTCGCCTCCTCAGCGAGTGCGAGGCCTCAAGCGGTCTTCGACGACAACGTTCATTGCATGCAAATCAATTTTATTTCAATCTACGACCTGGTGCGCTGGTACGAACAAGGCTGTGTACCAGCAGTGTACGTCGTCGTCGCTGGGGCTGAGTGGGCCCACTCTTGCAGAATGACAGGCATCCTTCTCACGCTGCGCTGGAGGCGGCAAGGCCGAGGCTGCAAGTTGAAAAGGAGGCGGCACACGGGGTGCGCTGGGTGATGATCACGAGGCAGTCGGCTAATCAAGTTAGCACAAGCCGCGACTGGCTCGGATACCTTGCCTCGGGCATGGGACTCGGCGAGAGCGTCAGTTGCAATGCTCTCTACGCAAACTGACCGCAGGACGTGCCCCGCGCGCAGGACCTGCTCTCCCAGTGGCCGGAAATGTGTCGCGAGCACGACATTACGTGCTCTGCCATCCATGTAAGCCTGGATGTGTGTGAAAGCTGACTCCTCGTAGCTCTGCTGCTTCTTCTGAATCTCCATGAGCTTGGAGCCCTCGTAGAGGGAGCGACGCGAGCGCTTCTCGCACTCATCCTACAGGCACACAAAGGTTGGATGTTTGACCCCTCCTCTACAACGTTTAACCCTCACGCTACAACGAAGCGCGCGCCTGCGTGGCCTGCTCGAAGAACTGCTTGATGAACAGCGCCGACTTCTTGGGGGTGCGGGTGAACGTGCCGTTGTCGCGGTCGACAACTGAGACGCCAAAGCATGGCTCGTATCCGTACATCCATTCAAGGTTGCTGCGGAGAGTGAGTCTCACTCGCCATCATCACAACAAGCGCTTCCACTCACTCCATCAGGCTCCAAGCCATATATCCCTTGACAGGTACGCCCTCCCTCATGGCCTTTGTCATCGCCGACAGGTATCCCTCAAAGTAGTCGATGCGGTGGGTATCGTTGATTTTGTCCTTGAGTGAATACTGCCTCTCGCCCGCCTCAGCGTAACCATTCTCGGTCACGTAGATCGGAAGCTCCTTGCCGTGGACGGTCGCGTCGGCATTCGTCCAGTTCTCGTGAATGTACTTTAGCAGTTTGTAGAAACCCCAGGGAACAGTGTAGGGGTGGCCGTTGTGCCCCTTGTGGCCCAGAGGCACACCTCCAGGCTCCTGCGTCTTCTCGATGAAACCAAACATGCTACCCATGATGGCGGAGAGGTGGTTGCCGGTCTCGCTACCATCCACAATCCTTCCCGTCGCCATGTGGGTCGAGTAGTGGTTGATTCCAAAAAACTCGGATGAGCCCCGAAGCAGGGCCCACTCCTCCTCAGTGAACGTGTACGCCTGGGGTTCCACCTTGGAGAGGGTCGCGTTGGGCTTGCCGAGGTAGATCGGGTCAGCAAACCAACCGAAGCAGTAGTCGAGGCCGCGCTGGGCGGCGTCCTTGGCCGTCTGGCTGTCATCGAGGGGCTCGACCCATTCAGACTGGAGGGTGATGCCAATAGTGCCCTTTTGGGTTGGTTGGAACTTTCTGCGGTACATGTCGACTGCGCGCGCGTGTGTGAGCATGAGGTTCTTGCCGACAGTCCACTTTTCGGTGGTCACGTCGTAGTCCGTGGCGAACACACGGTTGCAGTAGACGTAGATCGAGGGCTCGTTGTGGGTGATCCAGTGCTTGACCCGGTCGCCAAACGACTCGAAGCACACCTGGGCATAGCGAAGCCAGTCGTCCATAAGCTGGCCGGCTTGATCCCCAAAAGCACGGAAGCCACGGTAGCGCTCCTGGAGGGCGGCCGGCAGGTCCCAGTGGAACAAGGTGACAAAGGGAGTGATTCCCTCCTCAAGCAGGCGATCAATCTGATATCAGCATAAACCTCTCGAGGCGGTTAGGGGCTCACCAGCTTGGAGTAGTGGGCAATGCCGCGCGGCTCGACGGGGTCGTTGCGGCCGCCGAGCGGAATGATGCGGGGCCACGAGATGGAGAAGCGGTAGACCTTGGCGCCCAGCGACTTGAGGAGAGCAACGTCCTCATCGATCATGTTGTACGAGTTGCACGCGACCTCGCCATTCTCTTGGTCCTTGAGGGCGACATCCCAGACACTGGCACCACGGCCGTCCTGGCTCGCGCCACCTTCAATCTGGTAGGCGGCGGTCGCGAAACCGCTGAGAAAGTCGGTCGGGAGGACACCGTGGTGCTGGTTAGTGGAAATGGTGGGGACCATTTGGAAAGAGGGGGCGGGTTTCTGAGCGAGACTGCAGCCAGAGAGCCAAGGCACTTATATCTGAATGCAAACAAGCAGCGGCTCGTTGGCACTTGTGGTTCTTGATGGTGCATCGGAGAAACTTCGGATGGAGAGTAGGCGGAGATGAGCTATAACTTTGCGGAGCAACTCCGGACCAACTTCGGCTTCGGCCATAGCCTGGACTGGACCGGCGCCCGAGGCACTTGGTCATGGGGTACAGGTTGGCCTGCCGTCTTCCGCAAATGCTCCGGTCAAGATGGGATCTTGTTGTTCTCACTATGCCATCAATCAACACAATGCCACCAGTGACCACCAGGGGGAGCAGTGAGTATACATCAAAGGTAACCAACTGACCATACCTAGCTGCCTGCGATGGTAAGACCGATTGGTGTATGGCTGGCGACTGACCGGTCTTTGCTTGTCGAATCCGCAAGATTGGGTGTGAGCGGGACGCCGGCAGCAGCAGCTGCACACCGTGTACACGAGCAGAGATCGAGTGTGAGTTGGTGGTGGACGGTCCACTCACTGGTCACGAAGCAAGGCAATTTCGAGGGTCTAATCGCTACAGGCACTTTCACTCACGTACGACGCAAACCCGGTCCTTCCCCGGGGTAGGTATATCAGACTCGGAGGACCTACAGCGGTACTAACTAGTTGATCCCAGATACCAACGCAAGATGCCTGCTGTTGCCCGGCCCTCAAGAGAAAAACATACCTCACAACAGCCACCGGCACTCCCCCCTCCGCCGTCGTCCTCCCCGCAGTCATCTCCCATCCCCGGCGACCCATTTGAGGTGATCTCTCGGCCCCTACTCGACAAGCTAATCCAACTCTACTTTGATCACCTCGCTTGGCTGACCCCATATCCCCATCGACCGACATTTGAACGAGACTTGGCCAACCACCGGGAGAAGACTCCGGGGCAGGAGGAATGGGTGGCCTTGGTTTATGCCATGGTCTCGGCCACCTTGTCCCTGCCGGTCAAGATGTTGCCGGTCGACCAGGACAAGTGTTGGAGCCTTCGCGAGGTGTGCTTCAGCCACTTCAAACACTTTCTTCGTCTAGACTTTAAGACCTGGACAGCAGATAGGCGTGAGTAGAATTATCTTAGATGGCAGCAAACTGACCCACAGTTTTCGTCAACATGTGCGCTGGCGGTCTCTCATTGAGTAAAGGCCTCATCCCAATGTGTTACGAGTTTTTCGGAGCAAACGTGGCACTGATCACTCAACGGCATCTCGACCACGAGTCAACGTTTGCCTCTATGCCCCTGCTCGAGCGTGAAATGATGCGCCGAATGTGGTGGCTCGTCTACGTTGCCGACAACTCGTCGGCCACCCTGGAGTTGTCTCGCCCTTTGCTCGATGAACGCACATGCTCAGCTGTGGTTCTGCCGTCGACCATGAGCGACGAGGCACTCGAAAGAGCCGCGAACGGCATGGAGGACACTGGTGACAGCGACGCAGAGTCTCCTTTGTGGGGGTTTTACTATTCGTGTGCCATGTGGCGCATTGCGGGTAAGATCAACAGCATGAGGAAACACGACCGCGGTCGACTCGGTCCAGACCCCGAGAGGGAGTTTCGGCGCATCGCTGAGCTGGACGAGATTATCGAAGAGTTGGACGACTTGCTCATCGACTGTCCCAGCTCCTTGGCGCTCAAGCTCGACACTATCGTGACACAACCCGACCTTCCACCCGTGCAGAGCCTCGAACTACCATCCCATGTCGCCCAGGGCAAACCCGGATTCATCATTCAACAGAGCAATCTCTGGGTGTCTCAGCAGTCTGTTCGACTTGCTGCCTTGCGATATCGCAGGGAACTGGTGGAACAACGGTGGACCGTGCCCCCCTCTCTGAATACCGTTCGGCCACCCAGTGAGCTGCTCCGTCTCGTCAAGCTGGGGAACAATGATGCAGAGTTCAGGCGTGCTCGAGACCAGGTGGTCTTCACCCTGCTTCGCATTTTGCAGTCATTACCGTTGGAGCTGATGGGTGGGTTTGCTCTGACCGACTGTGCTGACCCCAGCCATCAACACCTACTCGATGCTCATCAAGATCAGGTTCGTAGCGTCAGCGATTCTGGATGGCGAGGTCTCGGAACCAGCATGGCTGTATCTGCGTAAGAATCACACATCACACATGTACACGAGGCTGACCGGAGTAGAGCAGTATGTCGACTATTTGACCAGACTTGAGGAAACGATTGCGGGTGGCTATTGGCGACATTTTCGAGAATTTGGCACATCGCCAGCCCAGTGTCAAGCAGTGTCAGTGTAGGGCATGCTATGTATATCTAGCTATGTATGGCAGACATGTAGTCAGTTTTCTTCAGATTGTCGAGGGTATCAACAATGCTCAGTCGTCCTGATGGACTAAGTTACTCATGTCATCCCTATGGATAAGATCCTGTCGAGGATACCGAGCCCGTAAATGCCTTTGATGCTGGGAGTAGGCACTCGCTTAAGCAACAGATTCCTGTCAAAGCTTCCATTTGTGCTATAACTCTTGGCTTATATACGCAGCTACTTTGCTCTATTACTATTCCTAGCCTCTCCTTTCCCTACTTGGCTTGCTTGTAGCGCAGACCGTGACCGTACCGGTACACCGGATTCTCCGTGTCGAAAGGCATGTCAGTCCTCGCCTTTTCAACCGCCTCCATGGAGCAGGGGAGGTCAAAGGGAAGCTTCCCCTTGGGCGAGTAACCGTAGAGCACTTCGACAAGGGCAGATTCACAAATGCCAAAGGAGAGCATAACCGCCGAGGCGTCGTGGTCAATAGATCCAAGAACTGGGGGGCGGTCGGCATTGATCTCGACAATCACCGGCACCTTGCTGGCGAGCTCGTGAATCCTGGCCAACGTGGCATCATCAAAGTTGAGTTTTCCGTGGTGGAACGCCGCGGCAAAGAAACCCTTGCCCTTGACCTCCCAGGGGGTTGTGAGGCGCACGATGGCGAGGTCGGCTTCCTCGGGGGTGGCGGCGGACGCTTCGATGCCCAGGTCCTCTGCAGAACGCCTGAAGCCGTCGAGGTAGACCCTGGCGTCCTTGCGAAGGGGGAGCACGTCGTTGGCGTTCTTAAGCAGGGTGACGGCATCCTTTTGGGCGGTCAAGCCGGCAGCAACAAAGTCCTTGCGGCCGACAACGACTTCGGCCTGAATGGGGTCGGCAAAGGGCTGCTCAAAGAGACCGAGTTCAAACTTGTCCCGGAGGATACGGCGGACACTCTCATCGAGACGCGACTCGGCGACCCGACCGTCCTTCACCACATCGATGATGAGTTGAGGGCTCGCTTCGCCGCCAAACTGGTCAACCCCAGCCTCGAGTGACATTACTGTGCGCTCCTAAGGGGTAAGGTGTTCGACGCCCCACGCTTTGGCGGAGGCAAGGTCCCCGAGTTTCTCCTCGCTGCCAATGTCGGTAAGGACTCCCCAGTCGGAGACAATGACGCCCTTGTAGCCCAGTTCCTCACGGAGACAGCCGGTAATGACAGGTTTGTTAAACGCCATGGCGACCTCAGGAAACTTGGTCCCCATTGGCTTGCCGTAGGCAGGCATGACGTAGCGGGTGCCTTCGGTGACGGCGGCGCGGAACGGCTTGAGGTGGGTCTCCCACTGGTGGCCGGGGTAACGCTGCTCTGTTCCCCACTGAAAGTGACTGTCCCAGCCGTTGACGAGAGGGCCGCCACCAGGGAAGTGCTTGACACAAGCAGCTATAGACTCGGGGCCAAACTCGGTGCCCTGGAGACCACGGACGTGAGCGGCACACAGCTTGGAGGCGACATCGGCGTCTTCGCCAAGGGAACCAGATGTGCGCGACCAACGAGGCTCGGTAGCCAAGTCTGCCTGCGGGTGGAGGGCCATGCGGAATCCAGCGGCAAGGTACTCCTGGCGAACAATGTCGGCGTACTGCTCCATGCGCCTGGGGTCGTCCATCGCCATTGCGGCCATACCCAGATGCTCAGGCCACTGAGAGAACGGCCCAGCCTTCAGGGACAGGTGGGGGTTCTCGGTAAACGCGTGGCGAGGGTCGGTCGAGATGGTCGCCGGGATGCCCCAGCGCGATTGTGCGCGAGCGGCCGTCTGAATCTTGTTGATCAACTCGGCAAATTCCGCGGCCGTGTCGAAGCCACCCGCAATGTTGAAATGGCTAAGACCGAGGTCGAGGAGTGACTGAATACTGGGCAGCCCAAAGGTGTGGTCCACGTCTGTGAGGTTCGCAGCCGGAAAGATCATCATGTGGAACATGAGCCCAGCCTTCTCCTCAAGCGAAAGGCGAGAAACGAGGTCCTCGATGCGCTCGTCGATGGACTTGGTGGCGTCTTGGTAGGGGTACTTGAGGATGGTCATGGCTGGTGAGAGAAGTGGCGTCCTGTGGTTTGGAGCGAGGAGGTCGATGTCGGTGGGAGGAGGTGGATATGCATAACGTTCCAGCTGAGTTTCTATATGGCGACTGCACGTCGTGTGGGACATGTATCACGGAAGTGATCGTGTGGAACTTGCCATCGGCGTTCAACCCCTCGGTCATAGTAAAATGACAGCTGAACGCTGATGTCAACATTTCCCGATACCACAAGATGCGCCGTAGATGTACCGCACCATTTGATTCGAGGACGCTCCGTAGACAGCCCAGGTGGCACATGAGTTACTCTCTGCTGAGTTACTCTCTGCTGTTGGGGACATTGGCGGGCGGCATTAGCTGTCTTGCTGAGGAGAAATATTGCCCACTGGGGCATCTACGGGGCATCTTCATCCTCCGATATTCATCCGGACCACGTACCTAGATTCAGATGTAGCCCACCTCCTCCACAACTCCGAAGTCCTCGACCCGCATGACCCCACAAGAAGGTTGACTTCGGCCATGGTTAGTGTGGCACGACCATCGCTTCGGGCGAGGGATTCGTGCGTCGGTAATGACTCCTGTATCAATTTGCGGTAATGTGCGAGGATTGGAGTCCTCTGCCTGTATAAGTAGAGTAGACCGGCGTTCAGGACAAGTGAACAACCCCGTTCTCTCTCGCTATTAGCTCAACCAGCCCGTCCCTCAACACCGATGGCCAGCGCTATCAACCCCGTCGCTCATCTTCAGAACAACGCCGCCCCGTGGTGGTGGAAGGACCCCGGTCTTCGCAAGTTGACCGTTGGCATCATTGTTGGCTTTGCTTGTAGCGTCGCAACCGGTCAGTGGCAGCTCTTCAGTCTCTGACTGACAGCCCTCAGGCTATGACGGTGCAGTCATGAGTGGTCTGCAGGCCAACCCCCGCTTCATGGCCGCCATCGACCACCCTAGTGCCAGCAAGTTGGGCAACATTGTGGCGGCACAGAGTCTGGGTGCGATTCCTGCTTTCCTTCCCGCAGCGTACTTCACCGACAGATTTGGCCGTCGTGTTGCTCTGGCCTTTGGTTTCGTGGGGATCATTATCGGTGCCCTTGTTCAGACCTTTACGACTGGCAGCTGGGAGATGTTCGGTGGGCGCTTTTTGTTGGGTTTCTTGGGTTCCTTCGGCACTATCGCCGGTGGCCCTTACGTTGCTGAGATTGCCCATCCTCGCAACCGTGCCCAAACCACTGCGCTCATCAACACTTGCTTTTACATCGGCAGTATCATTGCAGCGTGGGTGACTTTCGGCGCCATCTACCTCGCCGACCGGTCTGACTGGAGCTGGCGCATGTGCGTCTTGTTCCAAGTCATCGCTCCCGTCGTCGCTTTGGTGCTCATCCCCTTCGTTCCCGAATCTCCTCGTTGGCTTGTCTCAAAGGGCCGCATCGACGAGGCTCATGAGATGCTTGCCAAGTACCATGCCAACGGTGACAAGGAAGATGAGCTGGTTCTTTACGAGCTGCGCGAAATTCAAGAAGCCCATGAGTTGGAGCAGCAGTCTAAGGGGGTATCTTGGGCGGCTTTCATCACGACGAAGGGCAACCGGTGGCGCCTGGCCATTGTGGTGTCCATCGGCTTCACCTCCCAGTGGATCGGAAACGGAGTAATCACCGCATAGTAAGTCTAGACACATCGTGAATCAACGACGTTTCTGACCTCGTCCCTTTGCAGCCTTGTTCCCATCCTTCTTTCCGTCGGTATCACAAACCCCATCCAACAGACAGCATACAACGGCGGTCTTCAAGTGTTCAACTGGCTCGCCGCTATCGCTGGAGCCCTCGCCTGTGAGCGTTTTGGGCGTCGCAAGATGTGGCTATCTTCGGCCATCATCATGTTCTTCTCCTACATCATCATCACAGCTTGCTCTGCAGCCTACGCCAACGGCCATGCCGCAGCAGGCAAGGCTGTCATGGCGTTTATTTTTGTCTACTTTGGTGGTTACGACATTGCCTACACGGGTCTCACCCTGGCGTACCCACTCGAGGTTCTCCCCACCTACCTCCGCTCCAAGGGTATCGCCATCCTCATGTTGTGCATCACCGCCTCGGGCACCTTCAACGCCTATGTTAACCCCATTGTGAGAAAATCAAAAAGAGGGGGTGGCCGGCGGCCGTTGCTAATAAAAAACAGGCACTGGAAGCTATCGCTTGGAAGTACTACTTTGTCTTCCTCGCCGTCAACATCTTTGCGATCATTATGATCTTCTTCTCCTTTCCCGAAACAAAGGGCCGCATGCTCGAAGAAATTGCGGAAATCTTTGACGGCCCCGACGCTGCCCTTTCAGCTCACATCCAGCTGGAGCACGGCGATACTACCAAGGAGGAGAAGGAGCATATTGAGGAAGCCAGGTCGGCAGTCTAGCCTGGCAGAGTAGCGTGGAGGGTAGTGAGGGCATCGTAGCTGATGGCGAGTTGCTTTGAATTGTGATGCAATGCGTGGTGGAGTTGACTCCCTCGACAACTTGGCCAAAATCTTCAAAGGGCTGTCCGCGCGTTCGCCCTGGAAACGACACCTGCTACAGGATCCTCCGTCTCTGCGGCTGACATGTCAGACCGCATATGCCTTTGGGGCCCTCGCTCATACCCAAGTTGAAGGTGCCGAGGATGTGGTGGACGGAACACACGGGGGGCGCAGGTGGCAGACTTGAACGGGTGCCGATCTGCCACAAACGGATTGGCAGAGTTGAGTGGTGCAACAACAACTTGCCGTACGGCCGCCCATGCCTCGCAGCTGCCGAAAGTGCATACATAGCCCTCCGTATCTCCAAAAAGGCAACGACGGGGATCGAACCCGCGATCTCCTGATTACTTGGATCGTAGTCAGACGCCGTACCATTTGGCCACGCGACCGGAGATGTTCTTTCTGGGAGGGAGGGGGTATGAGCCCTGTCTCGTGACGGACTTGCTCTACCGCTTGCTTGTTCTGTCTCCTCGGCTCTGCGATCTCCTCCAGATGCGACAGAGAATTGTTTTCCACCAAGTTGGCCTCTCCCATGCGTCAAACAAGGGTCGAGGAGAAAGCAAAGAGAACGTGTGCTGGGCCACATGGCCTTCCGACACCGAAGCTGCAGGCGGTATACAGCGAGGCGAGTGGGTAGGAGGCTCATCAAACAGCCTCTTTCGATGATGATAAGGACGTTTCAGCAGCGACGTCTTGTCCAAACGGGGTTCTTTTTTTTCTTTTTTTTTCTAAAAACAAAAGAAAAATCGTATTCTTGTTCAATCAGTTGGCACTGAGGGTGACGCGAGGAGATGATGCACGCACTTTGGCTACCTGGGATGCACTAAACACTGAGAAGATTGTGCCACGGTCTCTTTCCAGGACTGTAAACGTCTTCCAAGAGGAAACTGAGATGTGTGACTGCATCCGACTCTATCAATTCTCTATCAATTCTACCAGTCTCCTTCCTACCAATCTCCGGAGACAACTACAACTTTGACCTTCGGCAAATCCTAACTGACAATGGGGATGAAGAGTGTGGCGACAGCGTATGCAAAGTGACCTTTACCTGACCCTACGATCTAATGCCGTGATGTTAGGAGACGTCTAGTCCACGCGTGCGTGTGGCACCCCGCCTCCCTTTCACGTTCTAGCTCCCGCCCCTCTCACGTCCTGTGCCTCCGCATTACGAGCGCTCAACCATCGAGACGGCAGCCTTGTCGTCCTTCTCGGTGGTGATGGAAGCTGCCTCGGAGGAGATGGCGGAGCCCTTCACTCCCTTCATGGAGCGGAGGCGACGAGCCTCACGAACGGCTTCACGGGCACCGCCGACCTTCCAGATGTCCTCGAGCTCCTCCATCGAGAGGCCAGTGGTCTCGGGATAGTAGATGTAGACGACGGGGACGATGGTGGCGGAAACGGCACCCCAGATGAGGTAGTACCTCCAGCTAAGGACCTGGAGACCAAGGGGAGTGGTGACTGAAGGGTAAACAAACATTCCGGGAAGGTCACAATGTACTCACGGGCGAGAACGAACTGGGTGAGCCAGAGGACGGCGGTCGAGATGCCACCAGCGGGGGCACGGTAGCGGGTGGAAATAACCTCCTGGCAGTAGAGGAAGTTGACACCGAGGTAGGCGAGGGGAACGAAGAAGAGGAAGAGGAAGACGAACACGATGGCGACGTAGGCAGGGACGAGATTGTCATCAGTGGTCTGCGAGCCACAGATGGCGAGGCAGAACATGCAAACAGCCATGCCCGCACCGGAAACCATAAAAAGGAAGCGACGGCCGAAGCGCTCAATGGTGAAATATGCGATGAAGGAAACGAAAAACTTGAAAGTGAGCGCAACGGCAGCGACAATGTGGGCGGTGTTGCCGTCGAGGCCAATGGTGGCGAACAGGCTGTTGGAGTACGAGGTGATGATACCGGCTCCGTTCATCTGGGTGTAGAACTGAACAGTAACAGCGAGGAAGAGGCGCCAGAGCATCTGGTCGTTCTTCATCGAGAACATACCGCTGAAGGTGGCACCGGCGTTCATGTCGTTGGCGCGGATGACAGCAGCAAGCTCGGCAGCAATCTCCTCAGAGTCAACAGGGAGGTTGCGGGCCTGGGAAAAGACCTCACGGGCCTCGTCAATGCGGCCCATCATGACCAGCCAGCGAGGCGACTCGGGGAACATGTAGACGCTGAGGGCGACGCTAAGACCAAAGAGACCCATGACGAAGCCGGGGACGCGCCACTTCCAGGACTCTGTAGTGTGCGAGGTCCAGAAGCCGTAGGTGATCCACGACGCGAGGGCAAAGCCGGCGCAAACCATGACACCGTCCATGATGACATGAGCACCACGCTGCTTTGTGGTAGAGAGCTCACTCTGCCACACAGGGACAGTCGAGATCATGATGCCGATTCCCATGCCTTGGATGACTGGAGCATGTCAGTTGCACTGGACCAAAAAGCAAAAAAGAGAGAGAGTTCCGGCCTGGTGGGCAGCTGCCACACTGGTAGACACGTGTTGGTGCCAAGACCGCTGGCCGGATATCGCGGACGCGGCCGAAAATAACTTTTCTAAAACTCACAACGACCAACAATCATCTGAGCAAGGCTGAAGGCAGCGCAGAAGAGAATGGTGCCAATAACGCAGAGGACACCGCCGATGAAGGTGTTGAGACGGCGACCGAGCTTGTTGCCGAGATACATGACCATGATGCAGCCAAGAATGCCACCGAGGTTGGAAGTACCGTTGCAGGTACCCTGGATCAGCGAGTTGTGATCCTTGAGGGCACCCTTAGTGGTCGCAGTGTTGAGGTCGGGGAACATGTTGTAGAAAGCAGAGAACGACATGATGCCACCAAAGAAGGTGAGCGAGTAGCCAAAGGCCATGAAGGTGGGGAACCCCACGAGGAGGTTCATGATGCCGTGCCTCATGATCGGCAGATGAGATCGGTGGGTGGTTTGGCGGTCGAAAGAAGAGTTGTTGGCAGTCGAAAAGAAGAAAGTTGGCGATGCAGCAGCGAAAAGAAACGAGCGAACGCGAGAGATGTGTCTCGTAGGTGACTAGCTGGTGAAGAAAGTGACAAACTCTTCCCAGTCGTTTGTTAAGTAGTCTGCAAAACGCCGTCGCCGGCAACTTTTTCTCCTAGGGCCGCGACATGTGCACAGAGGCACCGTCTCAGCTGAGCGGAAGTGTGCCTCCACACCCCGGGGTGTGCGGGCGCCACTCCCCCACCTCGTCGTTATCTCTGGTTGGCGGACCACCTCGTGCCCCCGTTCACAAGCGAAGGAGTCCCCTGGGTCCCCCGGTGCGGGCGGCGACCATTTCCCTTGCCCGCAGCTGTCCAAATGTCGGATTTCCTACCGGCGGACCTTCCGATCCTCCCCTCCTATGCTGGCTCTCCCTCCCATCGCTCACAAACTGGCCGGTGGTGGGTCTTCGATTTTCCGGGGTTAAGGAACTCAGGGATATATATTGCCGCGGGGAAAGCGTTTTTTTATGGTTTATCCGTGAGGAGGCCAATGATGATTGTCGGAAATCGCCCCGCCTTTGGAAGCGACAGACTTTGCTGGAGCGCTTCAGGAAATGGGGTACCATGGGGCTTGTGCACCAGGCGGGTGGGGAGTCTGGAGTTTGTGGCTGTAGTGGTTGTTGTGGAAGGTAGAGGCCGGTAAACCGGGTGTAAAGGGGCGTTCGTAATGAGCCCTTATCATGGTGCAGTCGTGGCTGCTCGTCTGTTGTCAATTGATCGCCTCGAGACTCAATGACCTATCTGAGGACGCTATCAGAGGACGCCTCCTTGGGAACGTGTCGGTCATCACCCATATGTTAGCAAGGCGCTGTTGCGCCGCCAGGAGTTTGGGCTTGGCTTGGCGGATGTTGCAGCTCCGATACGACGAGCGATTTCCTGATCGCGCTGCGTAACCCAACCGACTAGCTGCATCTGCCTGTCAGTCCTGGTGTGCGAGTAACGCGGCTGATTCTAGAAAAGTAGCCGATGCGCGCTCGAGAAATCGCGACTCGGACGTCTCCGACGTGTGCGAGATTGTAGTCATGCCACGGTCGACATGCCACAGCCATCTCCACCGATGGATGCCGCGCTGCTCACACGTCGATCTTGTGTGTGTACCTTTCCACACCGGCCGCGACACCGTTCCTACGACAGGCTCCACCGGATCCCGCAACCGACGCCGACAACGACCGCGGGGCAAGTTCTCAACGCGCGTTTGCATGCCGGTGCATGTATTGTGGGCAAGACGCGAAAGAGGTACGCGCTTGTGAGTGGTGGGGTGTCAACCATATGGATTACCCGGAGCGATTGGCGGGTGGTGGAGGCAGCTAATCTCGCTCGCTGTTGGGTGGGCTTGATTACACCTCGGTGTGGAGTTTGCTTGCTTGAGGCTGGGGCGAGTTGGAAAAAGGACCCCGGTGCGCGGTTGGAGACGGTCCGCGCCAGCCTTTGGATAGTGGTTAAACCATCCAGTGGTTGACCCACTGCCACCTGGAGTCATTCGTATCCTCCTACCAAAGCAGGAACACTGCCCTCGTACCCGACCCAGCCATGCGGGGCCGTCTGCCGTCTGCAGGATCATCTGCCCTCTAGATCTCGCGGCCGCGGACCTCGTGAGGCGGTCACCCCCCCTCGTGACGCCGTCACCGGCTCCGCGGAGCACCAGTTGCCTGTGGGGGGCCGCGAGCAAGGACCCCTGGTATTTAACGGGATCCCTGCGGGGAACGTCTCCCTCCCACTTCATTCCTTCACCATCCAATCTATCGGTTGCTGCCCCACCATGGCGACACCCAACACTAGCTCCGCCCCCCTCCTTGCCACAGAGGCCCAGAGTGGGCTCAGCGTGAACACCATCGTCTTCATGCTACTGGCCGCCCTGATCGTCTACTGGGGCAAGGACGACATTCTCTCTCTTACTGGCTCGTCCAACAAGAAGCAGAAGACCGCCGCTGCCGCTACCCAGAAGGCGACAGTCCGGGACGACGGCGATGAGAACCCGAACGACTTTGTGACCAAGATGAAGGAGGGCGTGAGTACAGTTATATATTGAGTTTGCGACGTCCACAGTTGACCCTATCAGAATAAGCGCGCGGCATTCTTCTACGGTTCCCAGACCGGCACGGCCCACGAGTACGCCATCCGCCTCGCCAAGGAGGGCAAGTCACGCTACGGCTTCTCCTCGCTCGTCTGCGACCCCGAGGAGTATGAGCTCTCCTCGCTCGACCGTGTCCCCCAGGACAAGGCCGTCGTCTTCGTCATGGCTACCTACGGTGACGGCGAGCCGACCGACAATGCCGAGGACATGATGAGCTTTATCCTTGACGACGGCGTCACCTTTAGCGGAGGCGGAAACACTCTTGAGAACCTGAACTATGTCATCTTTGGCCTTGGAAACCGCTCCTACAGCAAGTACCAGGCCATGTCTCGTGCTCTCGACAAGCGTCTTGAGGAGCTCGGCGCCACCCGTATCGGCGTCCGTGGCGAGACCGACGAGCTTGAGGGTACCGAGAAGGCCTTCCTCGACTGGAAGGACGGCATGTGGGCTCAGTTTGCCGAGACCCTTGGTATCATGGAGGGTGACGAGGTCGACATGGCCGACTTTACCGTCGAGGAAACACCAGGCGTCCCGGAGAAGACCATCTACCACGGCGAACTTTCTCCCCACGCGCTCAAGAAGTCCACTACCGCCGGCGATGTCCCCCATGCTACCGTCTATGACGGCAAGAACCCGTACACTTCTCCCGTCGTTGTCTCGCGCGAGCTCTTTGCCCCCGACGGCGAGCGCAACTGCATCCACCTCGAGTTTGACATTTCTGGCACCAGCATCTCCTACGCTCACGGCGACCACGTCGGCGTCTGGCCGTCGAACCCGGACATGGCTGTTGAGCGCCTGCTTGGCGTCCTCGGACTCCGTGACAAGCGCAACGAGCCCATCAACGTCACTGCCCTTGACCCGGAGCTCGTTGGCGTTCCGTTCCCCAACCCCACCACTTACGAGGCTGTTATCCGCTACTACCTTGAGATCTCGGCCGTCGCTTCCCGCCAGACCCTCCAGATGCTTTCTCGCTACGCCCCCACCCCCAACGCCAAGGCCGTCCTTGAGCGGTGGGGTCGCGACCCTGTCGCGTACCGCATCGAGATCGAGTCCGCCCGTGTCCGTCTCGGCGAGGCCCTCCATGTTGCTGCTGGCGACGACCCCCGCGACACTACCAAGACCACCGTCTGGGACATTCCCTTTGACCGCATCATCTCGGTCATCCCCCGCCAGAAGCCCCGCTGGTACTCGATCTCGTCGTCGCCCAAGATGACTCCCAAGTCCATCTCCGCCACTGCCGTCGTTCTCAAGTACGAGGCCGCCGAGGCCAAGGTCTTCGACAACAAGAAGCGCGCCATCTTTGGTGTTGCGACCAACTACCTCCTCAACGTCAACAATGCGTTCAACGGCACCCAGCCCGCGGAGAAGAGCTACCATGGCATCCCCAGCACGACACCCACCTACCACGTGGCCGGTGCCCGCGAGACGTGCGCCAAGAACGGTGTCGTCCACGTCCCTATCCACGTCCGCCGCGCAACGTTCCGCCTCCCCACGCGCACCAACGTGCCCATCATCATGATCGGCCCCGGCACTGGCGTCGCTCCGTTCCGCGGCTTCGTCCAGGAGCGCGTCGCGCTCGCCCGCCAGGCCAAGGAGCGCAAGGGCCCCGACGCCCTCAAGGACTGGGCGCCCATGTACCTCTTCTACGGCTGCCGCCGCGAGGAGGAGGACTTCCTGTACAAGGAGGAGTGGCCGCAGTACGCCGCCGAGCTCGACAACAAGCTGCTCATGGAGGTCGCGTTCTCGCGCGGCCCCAAGCGCAACGCCGACGGCTCCAAGATCTACGTGCAGACGCTCCTGTGGAACAACCGCGAGACGCTCGGCAGGGCGATTGTCGACCAGGGCGCGCACATTTACATCTGCGGCGAGGGCCAGAACATGGGCAAGCAGGTCGAGGAGACACTCGCGCGCATCATCGCCGAGTACGACGGCCGATCGCAGGCCGACGGCGTCAAGGCCCTCGAGAGCCTCAAGGACCGCAAGCGCTTCCTCACCGACACCTGGTCGTAGTCGGAGCAACCAATCAACCAAACAAACCAGCATAGTTCGCTGCCGTCGCCGTAGACGCAGCGCCAGTAGTATCAGTAGTGTGAACAAGAATATCAGCATGTATAAAAGTATCGCGTGGCTCTGAACCGAGGCGTATCAATGGGTGTAGGCGGGTGCTTCATTGCTGCCACTCGAGTGCTGCGGTTCCGGGCTTGGTCGAATTCACTTGGCTTCTTTGACCTCGATCGTCATTCACATATGCTCGTTAGTCGTCATGCATGTCCTCTGCTCGTCGAGTCCTCTGCTTGTCACTACTGCGCTCATTACTACTTTCCTTGTCACTGGGGTCGTCTCCCTCGCCCACTCTGCAGTCACACCCAATGCACCGGCCGCGTCACCAGATCGGAAAAACACATATCTTCACACTGCATATCTCTAAAGTACACTTATGCAAATGACCGGGGCAACACTACAGTTAGAGGGCGGGGAGGACGGTGCCCTCGCAGTCGCCAAAGCCGATCGAGTACGAGCCGTCGGGGGCGGGGATCTTGGCGGTGATGAGGACCGAGTCGCCGTCGCGGAGCCATGTCATGTCCTTGCGGTTGGCGTCGAGCTGGAAGGGCTCGCGGCCGAGCTTGCTGCGCTCGAGGAGCGAGCCGAGGCCCTCAGGGTTGGGGGCCGAGAGGGTGCCCGAGCCGATAAAGTCCGAGGGGTTGATGGGGCAGCCGGTGGCCGAGTGGTGGGCGTACATCTGGGCGAAAGTGTAGTAGGTGTGCTTGGCGGACGAGAGCGAGACGCGGGCGTACTTGTCCGACTCTGCGGCCTTGATGGAGAGGTCGAGGGGGATGGCGTAGTTGAAGCCGTTGGGGTCCTCGAGGTACGGGAGGAGGGCGGGCTCATGCTCGTACTGGGGCGCCTGGAAGGGGGCGAGGGCGTCGGGGGAGACGACCCACGGGGAGATGGTGCTGCAGAAGTTCTTGGAGAGGAAGGGGCCGAGGGGAACGTACTCCCAGGTCTGGACGTCGCGGGCCGACCAGTCGTTGAGGATGACATAGCCGAAAATGTGCTTGCGGGCCTCGTCGGGGGTGAGGCGCTGGCCGAGCTTGGTGGGCGAGCCGCCAAAGATGCAGCCCATCTCGAGCTCATAGTCGAGCCTGCGGCAGGGCGCGAAGATGGGCTGCTTGTCGCCGACCTTGTCGAGGATCTGGCCCGAGGGGCGGTGGAAAGGGGTGCCCGAGACGACAATCGACGACGCACGGCCGTGGTAGCCGACGGGGAGGTGCTTCCAGTTGGCCTGGAGGGCGTTGTCGGGGCCGCGGATCAGGACACCGCAGTTGTAGGCGTGCTCAAACGACGCGTAAAAGTCGGTGTAGTCGCCAATCTTGATGGGGAGGTGCATCTTGGCGTCGAGGCGCGAGGCAAAGAGCGAGTCGCGGTCGGCAGCGGTAGCGAGGGGCGAGTTGGCAGCGAGGAGCTTGGTGAGGTAGGCGCGGAAGGTCTTCCACTCCTCGGGCTGCGAAGCGGCGTAGGCGTCGAGGTTGCCCTGGAGAGTCAGTACGTGCGTCGCTCTCGTTGTGGGAGACTTACCTTCTGCCAGACGGCAGCGGGGATGGGGCAGCCGGCATAGTGGGCCGACTTGGAGAGGGCCTCGAGGTCGAGGATGTAGTCGCCGATAGCGACACCGGGACGGGCCTGCGCGTTGGCGGCGTTGGAGAAGACACCCAGAGGGAGGTTCTGGATGGGGAAGGGGTGCTCGGCGTTGTAGGGGATGAACGACATTGTGAGAACGGGCGGTGTGGTGGGGGATTGATCTGTTGTGATGTTGGGCGTGTGAGTATTTATCAACCTGGACAGTCTCGGACTCGCTCTGTCCGGTGAGATTGCTGGCCTCGGTTGTGGCTGACCAACGACGAGACGGAAGATGGAAGAATAATCACAGGGACGACGAAAGGTCAGGCGATTGCGAGGCCCGCGCGGGTGAACCAAGAACCCCTCGGGTGAACCGACCACAAGTGTGGGCCGCTTTCTTGCCATGCCTCCGGCGCTGTCACGGGAACAGCGCCATGCAACTTGGCGGGACGGCCGGCCGGGTGGGCGGTGAGTCGCGGGTTACATCCGTTGAGCATCAACTTGGCCAGTCAATGTGGCGCCAACATCCAACAGCCAGAGAGCTGGCTAGCTGGAGACTGCCGTGGACGGCCGTGCTTGATTGATCAGCGCGCGCTGATAACCGAGGGCGGGCACGTGATAGCCGATGGTGCAGGGGAAAGGGCGGGCTCGAACAGTGGCGGGCGGTCCGTTGCGGGCGGCCGACACAGGCTGCGCACAACATGCCCACAAAAGCGACACATGGCTTTCCTTTGCGTCAGTGTGGCGGACGACTTGCGTGAAAGGGCACGGCGGAGTCGTGCTCGCTGTATGTCGAGTTGTCGGTGCGAGCGCGTCTGGGTCTACAACGCTCCTGAGCCGGGGCTCCGGAGAGGGTTTCTCCGACAGAGTCGCCTCTTGGTCGTCGCAGCCAGCAAAGCACCGCACACCAGTAAGTCGTTCAGCTCTTCTGCATTACACATGCATTACACAACACAAACACACACGCCCCGCATACTATCATGCGCTATCTCTTCTATCGCTACATGGCCGCCCTACGCGCGGAGCTCCTCGGGGGTGTCGGGCTGGTGCTTCCAGTCGGCACGGACAAACTCGGGGAGCTGCGAGACGTGCTCAAAGATCGACGCGACGGTCGGGAACTGGGCGAGAATGTCGGGGGAGAACCTGGGCGTCAGACACAGACATGGAAACAGTCATATACGTACCTGAGCACGGTGCCCATCTGGGTCGAGAGACAGACGTCGGCGAGCGTGACCGAGTCGCCGTAGCAGTACTTGCCGGACTTGGAGGTCTTGGCGAGCATGCCCTCGAGCGCTGGTCGTCAGCAAACAGAGCAAACAGGTTTACTTACCGGTGAGGAACTGGGTCGAGCACACCTGCGCCCACTCGGCCGCGTCGACGCCGCGCGCCTTGATGCGGTTCAGCGTGCCGAGCGTGAGCATCGGGAACAGGTCGCCGACGAGTAGGTCGACGATCGCGCGCACCTGCGCGCGGTCCCTGGGCACGCGGGGAAGCAGGTAGCCCGTCTTGGACTGCCCGCCGGCGACCTCGTCGAGGTACTCCATGATGGCGATGCACTGCGCGACGCTCCACTCGGTGCCGTCCGCCTCGCGGACCGCGAGCAGCGGGAGCGTCTGCGCCGGGTTCAGGGCGGTGTACTCGGGCGACTTTTGCTCGCCCTTGAGGAGGTGCACGTACTTGTCCTCGCGCGAGATGCCGTGCAGCTCCATGACGGTGCGCACGCGCGCCGACGCCGACGAGCGGAAGTAGCCGTAGAGGGTGAACTGGGGGAGCGAGGTGGTCATTGCGGGCGGGTCAGTAGGGGGGAGGGGGGTGAAGAGGCGCTGGGCGTCGGGGGCGTCGTGCTAATATATTCTCACTAGCCTGCTCGCTCGCTCGTTCGGTGTTGCAGGTCGCCCTCCGCCGACGCATTACGCGCAGTTCGATCCCGGCGGTCGAGGACTCGTTGAGCCGTGTCCTCGGGTAAACCAAGAGTACATTTCAACCTCCCCCACTCAGAGTCATGTGGAGGCGTCCACTTGTGGTGGGGGGGAATCTCCCAGAACTCTAAGAAAGACCTCCACCACCCAGCCCTCCCGTGCCCAGTGCGGCGACTGATGGATGGATGGCATCACATGCGCTCAGAGTGACGGCAGCGACGGCGCAGTGAATGACACGGCCGACAACGGGGCTGCGAGTCGCTGGGAAGCTGGGAACTGGGACCCCTTGGCGGCACATGATTCCATCATCTTGACCATCAACAGCTCGGTTCCCGCTGCGTCACCAGATAAGATCCGGCAGTGAGTTCCCCGAGCTCGAGCTCGTCGATGCCATTGCTCTCCAAGTGCTCTCAAGTAGTTCAGTAGAGTAGTGTGGAGTGCTCGTCGAGTGCTCGTCGAGTGCTCGCTCGTGCTCGTGCCCGCTCGTGCTCGTGCCCGCTCGTGCTCGCTAGTGCTCGTATTCAAGATTCATAACTGCCTCTAATGTCTGCTGCCTACTGCTGCTCGCCTCCGGGCTGTATTGTACAACGGACAAGCCGTATTTTTCCTGTGCAGACGACGCGTGCTTAGAGCGACGAGACGTCGTCGAGGCCCTGCCACGCCTTCCAGTAGTCCTGCTGGAGCTTGCCCGACTCGAGGATGGCCCACTTTGTGGTGGCGATCTGGTAGGCCGACTCGAACATGAAGGCCATCGAACCAGTGCCGACCTTTTCGGGGCCGAGCTTGGCGTTGGTCGCCTTGGTAAAGGTCTCCGCGTCGGGTCCGTGGGCCGTGTTCATGTTGTGGAGGGACGCGCCGCCGGGCATGAAGCCCTCGGCCTTTGCGTCGTAGACGCCGGTAATGTTGCCCATGAACTCGGACATGACGTTGCGGTGGAACCAGGGGGGGCGGAAGGTGTTCTCGGCGACGAGCCAGCGGGGGGCAAAGATGACAAAGTCGGCGACAGCGGTGCCGGGGGTGTCCGAGGGCGCGGTGAGGACGGTGAAGATGGAGGGGTCGGGGTGGTCGTAGGTGATGGTGCCCATGGCGTTGAACTTTTCCAGGTCGTAGCGGTAAGGGACGTAAGTGCCCGAGAAGGCGACGACGTCGTAGGGCGAGTGGTTCTGCTTGTACTGGAAGAACTTGCCGAGGAACTTGTTGACGACGGTCCACTCGGAGGGGTCCTTCTCGTAGGCGGCGGTGGGGTGCTCAAAGTCCTTGGCGTTGGCGAGGCCGTTGGAGCCAATGGGGCCGAGCTCGGGGAGCTCAAAGTGGCCCTTGTAGATCTCGAGGATAAAGCCGCGGGCGGGCTGGCCAGTCTTGTTGACCTCGGAGACGGAGAACTTGAGGCCGCGCTGGACGACGGCAATGTGGAGGGGCGGGACGTGCATCTTTCCAAACTCGGTGGTGATGAGGAGCTCGCCGTGCTGGGGGACAAAGAGGAAGTCGCCGTCCGAGTTGTAGAACGACTTGTTGTCCATGTCCTTGGAGAAGTTGTAGACGTGAATGGCGAGACCGTTCTTCAGCTGGGTGTCACCGGCGCCGCCCATGGTGACGAGGCCATCGACAAAGTCGGCGTTCTCAGTGCCAGCGACGGTGAGGGGGTCCCAGCGGAGCTGCTGGGGGGTGGCCTCGATGTCGGGCGAGAAGGCGTGGAACGACGAGACGACGCGCTTGGTGCCCTCGTACGGCGAGAAGGGCTGGTGCTGGACCGAGGGGCGGAGCTGATGGGTTAGTTGTTGTTGTAGCTGCATCGACTTACGCGGTAGACCCAGGAGCGCTGGTTGTGGGCGCGGGGAGCGGTGAACGCAGTGCCCGAGATGCACTCTGTGTAGAGGCCGAGGGGGTGCTTCTGGGGGTTGTTACCAAGGGCGGGGAGGCCGTTGGGGACGGCCGAGGACATGATGTGGTTGCCAAAGCCAGCGTGGTACTGGAGGGCGGCGGGGTCGAACTTGTTTCCGGTCATTGTGGACGGTGGTGTTGGTGGTGGTTGTTGTTGTTGTGGAGAACAGATGGGGGGGGTGGGCAGTTGTTCTTATAAGTAAGAAGACGATCACGGACGATGCGGGGGGGACTTGTGCGTGTTCGGACAAAGTGGCGACGAACAATAAGATGGAGGTGGACAGTCTCTGGGAGGGAGGGAGGGAGAGAGGACGAGGACAACGAGGACAGCAGCCAGGTCACTCTCTCTGGGCAACTAACTCACTCTCTGGGTGTCATTGATCACAAGGACCGACCACTCGGCCAACTCGGATACCCCGGATCTTTCGATTATCTCTCTCTCGAGTAATCTTGATTTTACCGAGTTTATATCAAATCTCGGTTCTGCCGCTCACTCGGGCGATCCCATGACCGCTTTAGTGGCCGTGGCACATTGTCTGCCTGATTACGATACCCCCGCTCTGCCCAGTAGCAAACGTCTTGCCGCTCCTTTTTACGTCGACCATCTTCGCTGCAACCATTCTTTCCCTCCCCCCGGAGCCACTCCGCATCCCCACACGCGCTCTGTGGGGTGCGCGGGGCTCGACGGGGCCGAGCACGTCGAGCCCTCCGGGGTCTTTGCCCCGTGGAGACTGACGGACTCTTTGTCCGTGCCACACTTAAGATTCCCATCCGCTGGTAGGTATGACTTCACTCTGCCTAATCTGTCTCCTCATGTGGTCGTCAGAATGTCAAAAGCCCACCTTGGACAATCGACTCTGCCCCTTGTCCCGTGCTCTGCCTGCCTGCCTGCCTGTCTGTCTGGTTGATCCGCCCCCCTCACAACCGTTTATATCCACACACCCGTCGGCACAAGGCCAAGACAAGCTTCGCGCAAGGGTACTCGAGACCCAGTCACTGCGTATAAAGCCAGAGCTCGCGAACTCACCAGTCACAGCCATCCCCATTGTCACAAGGGCCACTAACCACCACCACCACCACCACTCCTCCCTTTCCCCCATCCATCCTATAGCCCGGTCGCCATGACTCAGGTCGATATCAACGGCATTGCCACATACCAGGTGGTAGCCCTCGTCGTCGTCGGCGTGCTCGTCCTAAAGTACATGAGCTACGCCAAGGGCAAGGTCCACCTACCTGGCCCCACCCCCTGGCCCCTCTTTGGCAACCTCCCCCAGCTTGGCAAGGTGAATACCCCATCCCTTTGCAACCCACTGACTGTTCCAGGACGCAGCCCTGACCCTCCACGAGTGGAGCAAGAAGTACGGCGACGTCTACAAGGTCACGCTCGGCGAGCGCGAGGTCGTCATCATCAACTCTGCCCAGGCCACCAAGGAGCTCCTCGCCGACCAGGGCGGCGTGTACATTTCGCGCCCCACGTTCCACAACTTCCACAAGGTCCTCTCGTCCTCGTCTGGCAATACTATCGGTACTTCTCCCTGGGACGACTCGTGCAAGCGCAAGCGCAAGGCCGCCGCGACCGCTCTCAACAAGACCTACGTGCAGCAGTATGTGCCGATCATTGAGCGCGAGACACTCGCGCTCATCGAGGACCTCAACACCAACGGCAAGAGCGGCAAGGTGTCGGTCGACCCCGCCGTGTACATGTCGCGCTTTGCCCTCAACACTTCGCTTTCTGTCAACTATGGCTGCCGTCTCGATGCTGTCGACGACCAGCTCCTGAACGAGATTATCTATGTCGAGTCCAACGTCTCGGGTGTGCGCTCCGTCACTGGTGCGTGGTCCGACTATGTGCCCCTTCTCCGCCACATTCCCGGTTCGAGCGCGGCGACTGCGCGCACGCAGGAGATCCGCAGCCGCCGCGACCGCTACATGGGCCTGCTGCTCGACGACCTCAAGGCCCGCATCGCCAAGGGCACCGACGTTCCCTGCATCACTGGCCAGATTCTCAAGGACCCCGAGGCCAAGCTTACCCCGCTCGAGCTGTCGTCCATCTGTCTCTCGATGGTGTCCGCCGGCCTCGACACGCTCGGCAACACGATGATCTGGACTGTTGGTTACCTCGCGCAGCACCCCGACATCTGGGAGAAGGCGTACGCCGAGATCAACAAGGTGTACGGCGGCGACGTGCCCGACTGCGAGACTGAGAGCATCGAGTACATCAACGCCCTCTACCGCGAGGCGCTCCGCTACTTCTCCGTCCTCAAGCTCTCGCTCCCGCGCGCGACGATCGGCGACTCGGTGTACCGCGGCGTTACTATTCCCGACGGCACGACCGTCTTCCTCAACGCGTGGGGCGTCCACCACGACGAGAAGCGCTACGGCGACGTCGAAAACTTCCGCCCCGAGCGCTACCTCGAGGAGAAGGACAGCTCGGACCGCACCGCCCTCGCCCATTACTCGTTTGGCGCCGGCCGCCGCATGTGCGCCGGTGTGCACCTCGCCAACCGCGAGCTCTACTCTGCGCTCTCCAAGCTCATCTTCTTCTACAAGGTCGACGTCGGAGAGGAGCCCTACGGCGTCGACCCCGCCAAGGACGTCGCGAACCCGACCGCCCTCTCGCACGTCCCGCCCCCGTTCAAGATGAAGTTTATCGCACGCGACCCCGAGGTCCTCGAGCGCTGGATCCAGGACGAGCGCAACCGCAACGACCTCAAGATGGCCGGTTCGATCGGCCAGAAGTAAAGGGGGCCACTCAAGTACGAAGGCGGCAGGCAGGCACCGCAAACCCCGCCACTACTGTACACACGCACCCAGCGAGAAAAAGCGGACACTATCTATGCACAGTCGTCAGAAGACCGGAAATGTATTCACAATCGGTTCCAGTCTTGGGCAGCGCAGAGCGCAGAGCACAGAGCACAGAGCGGAGAGCACAGAGCGCCGAGCAGGACAGTGCAAGGAGCAAGAAAGGTGATGACCGCCCCAAGAATTAAAATACAATCAAAATACAATTAAAATACAGTTAATAAAGACGTCGTCTCTCGTTGTTTTCTGGGGGTAGACATGTCTCGGTACTGCCAATGTCTCTGTACTCGGATCTTGGAGCACAGGTGTCTCGGAGCACCAACGCGCCAACGCGCACGCGACGCGCACCGCCGACCACGTCGCAGTCAGTCGCGCACCAGCAAGTGCAGACCCATCCTAAAGACACATGTTACATTGTGGCGCTCGAGGTGGTGCGTGCGGGTGTGGGGTGTGTACAGAAAGCGCGGGCATACAAGAAATGTACAGGGCCGGCATAGCGGGCTCACGAGACGGCCGGGAAGCACTGCTGCCAGAGGGAAATGTCGTCGCCGGCCGTCGGCATTGACGCCCACAGGAGCATCCACGCGTTGAGGTCGAGCGGGATCTCGTCCATTGTGCCGAGCCCCGGGTCGAACGGCGGCGCGGCGCCCGGCGCGCCGACCGCACCGGCGCCGGCGCCGGCGCCGTAGGTCTGCAGGTCGAGGCCGTGGCCGACGGGGGCGGGGGACGGGGGACGGGTGCGCGCGCCGACTGCCGAGAGCTTGCGGAGAATCTCGACGTGGCGGCCCGCGCTCGACCACTGCACGGACATGCGGTCGAGCCAGCGGATGCACTGCTCGAGGCGGTGCATGCTCTCGGCACGGCTGAGCGACAGGTCGTTGGCGACGCCGGTGGGCACGCTGTTCGGGATGTGGCCCGCGAGGCCCGCGTGCACGGTTGCGGCCTGGAAGACGAGGTACACCCATGAGCTGGCAAACTTGCGCATGCGGAACGTGTTTTCGTAGCTCTCCATCATGTTGCAGAGGGCCGTCGCCGAGTGGCTCGTCACTTGCGCCGCGTTGGGCAGGCGGTGCGCCTCGGACGGGTGCCGGTTCACGTTTGTCGCGGCGTGCCCCGGGTCGCCGCCGTCGGGCGTCTCGGCCGTGTCGAGGAACGGCACCTGCGGGCGGTGCAGCAGCAGCACGCAAATGTGGTACCAGCCGCGACAGGTAAGAAGATGGAGGCCGACATTGTCGTGCGCGTGCGGGTCGTCGTCGGACCACTGGAGGTGCGGGGGGAGCGACTCGCGCCACTTGCACAGCTCGTTGTCAATGTGCATGACCGTCTCCTCGTAGCCGTCGACGTGGCGGCCCTCCATGCGCGCGCGCCGTGTGCTGGTGCGGTAGATTTGTCCCAGGATGAGCTCCAACGTCGCCATGATATCGCACCACGCGTTGAAGTTTGAGAGCGTGTGTGATTTTGTAGACTCCATCGACTCGCAGCACTGGGGCTGCACAAAGTGCTGCGCGGCGTTGCCCGACAGCCACAGGTCGAGCTCGTCGCGCTCCATGACGGACGGGCGCGGCGCGTCAATGTCGACGAGCCGCAGGGATGGCGGGCGCTGCGACACGGACGCGAGAATCTTGTCAATGATAAAGCACGCCCATAGGGTGCGTGAGCGCTCTTGCGACGTGCGGCTGTCGCGCCGCGTCGGGGGTGTGAGGTCCGAGTAGTCGGCGTGAAGGCCGAGATCGACGGCCATGCGGCAGGCAAAGCCGCCCATCTGGTAAGCAAGTGATGTGCGCCCGGTGCCAATGTCCACGAGCGTGATCATGATGAGCGCCTGGACGGTCTGGAGGCTGGGGACAAAGTCGCGCGAGTTTGTCGCAGTAAGGATGCGCTGCCGGACGCTGTCGGTGAGGTAGTCGCAGACCTCGGACATGGGGCGGCCTGTGCCCGAGGAGAAGCGACCCAGAGGCGAGACGGACCCGCCAGTGTAGGCAGTGTGTACTGCCGACACGGCGAGCATGGCGTCGAACACGAGTGGCTGCTGGGTCTCGAGCGAACGGAGGGACCGGAGTGCGGGGACGTAGATGACGGGCCAGTGGGGGTGGATAAACGTCTCATACACCAAGCAGAGGTCGTCTACTGCCTCGTACGTGAGGCCTGCGCGGGTCGCGTATGACCCGGTGGCCGCGACGGGTGTCGAGGTCATGGGCAGAGACGAGATGGAGCGGGGCGAGGGAACGCCATTGTCCATGGACAGACGGGGTGCGCCAAACTGCATGTCGGTGAGGCCCATGCCTACTGGGTTCATGTTGATGCCCGCGAGGAGCGAGTCTTCGAACGTGTCGCAGATGTTTGGGAGCGGGGGCGGGGGGAGGTTTACGGCGTGGATGAGGGGGCTGGGGACAGTAGCGAGAGCCTGGTGTGCTACGTTTTGGGGAGAGAGGTCTGTGAGAGATGACATTGCCGGGGACGAGTCTGCTGCTGCTGCTGCTGCGAGCAGAGCCGACGTCGGTGAGGCCGGGGCGGCGCTGCTTGGGCCCGCGGATGGGCCCGCGGATGACGGTCCCCCGCCGCCGTCTGCCCCCTTGCCTTGGGTTGTTGGTGCTGCTGCTACTGCAGCTGCTGCCGCTGCTTCCGCCTTTATGGCCGCGTTTAGCTGTCGCTTTTTGTGACCACCTCTCGGGGGACAACCTTTTGGTGGTCCTCGTTTCTTTGCGGCAGTGTAAAAGCACTCTCCATCAAAGAATCGTACGCAGTGAGCGCATGGGTGGTTACCGTCGCATTTTATCTTTCGGATAGAGCAGGCAACACAGGCCTTTGTTGTCCGTATCCGTTCGTGTGGGGCCATGCTCTGCTGCGGGGCGAGGTTGGGTGGGTGGGTAGTAGTGGTTAGTGGTTGGTGGGTGGGTTGGAATGGATGTGGATGAACGAAGAGCAGCTGGAATGGTTCACACGGAGAGAGAGAATGGCAGTCACCTCTCAGAGTGGACCAACCCCGACTCGTCCTTTACGAGATAATGTCGCCCGCCTGGGCTGGGTGGTGCCCCATGACCCAGACCCACAACCCCCCCCCCCAGAAAGACAGAAAGAGCAGGGAGAGAGGCCCCAGCCATTTCTCCCGTAGTCGGTTCCCCCGAAATTGGTTTACCCGTAAATTACAGACGCCTTCCACCCTCTGCCACCCTCCCGCTTTCCCTGCCACCTCCACCACCACCCACCACCCAGGACCCACCACAGACGTGCATGCTTGTATGTATACATGCATGTATATCTTGTATATCTTGATGCAATGCTCCACTATTGCACTCCAACTCCACTCCCATTTCATCTTCTCATTAGTCTCCCAGCGGCAGTGGCAGTGGCATCTGCCCCCGCCCGTCGCGGCCCGTCCACTTGCTTGAACATCCCGCCCGATGCCAGATTCCTGACTGAGTGTTTGTTTGTTGCTCTCAAATTACCCACATCTAATCAGCAACCAGCCAGCAACCAGCAACGGGGCACCACCGAACCTTACAGCATCTCCCTCCTGGCCTGACCTGACCTCCTCCTGACCTGACCTGACCTGACCTGACCCCACGAGATCGCGAACTTCGCGAGGCAGACAGCGAATAGCATGCGGCCTGTTGGCTGCATACCTCGCGGAGGCCACAGCCGCACGCTCACATTCCCCGCGCACGCCGCGGTGCCTCTCGGGTCGTCCGACAGGGCCCCAGGATCGTGTCCTGACCACTTTCTCCGCTCGAGCCGCTTTTCGCGTGAGGCGGACTTTGGACTCTGCAGCAGAGCGAGCAGAAAAGTCGCCGCCGCGCGAGCGACATGCACACATGGCGCGGCACACAGCACCGGCGATAGGCTGAATATAGATAGATATCCACCCTTGGCAGTCCAGCTCGCTCGCCCTCGCCCTCGCCCTGTAGGCCAAGCATTCTTCTTTCAAGCTCCAAGGTTTCTCCGGGTCGTGCCTGCTCGCCCTGGCCGTCGGTACACGCGCCGGACAACACGGCCCACGCTCGCGGAGTCGCCATCACCCTCTGCACGAAAACATGCGAGCAGTGGCCCTGACAGTGGCAGCGGCAGTAGCAGCAGCAGGGGCAGCAGCGGCAGCAGCAGCGCGGCAGCAGCAGCAGCGGTGATCAATGACTCGATATCATGCCGTGGTGGTACAAACAAAGTACACAAGGAAAGAAGAAAAATTAAGAAAATCCGAATCTGAGAGGGAGAGAGAGAAGAAAAAGAAGAAATCTGATATCCCCAGTGTCGTCGTTGTGGGGGTGACCAAGTGCTCTCCGTCTCAGTCTCCGTCTCCGTCTACGCCGCGGCGCGCGCGCCCTGCATGCACCGGTGCATCCTGCGCAGCAGGTCGTCGAGCCGGTACGGCTTGATGACCACGTCCGTAAAGTCCGCCATCGCGCTCTCGAGCAGCGCCTGCCGCGCGTTGCCCGCTGCACCGTCAGCCCCCAGCATACTGATGCTACTCACTCAGCGCGATAATGTTCGACACGCCCAGCGCGCCCGCCGCCTCGCCCGCGCGCACCTCGCGCGCCGCGCTGTAGCCGTCCATGACCGGCATCTCGAGGTCCATCAGCACGCAGTCGAACGGCCGCCGCGCGCCGTCGCTGTTACTTCCCGGGCTCGCGTCCATCGCGACGCGGATCTTCTCGAGCGCCTCGAGGCCGTTGCACGCCGCTGAATGCGTTAGTAGCTCACCCTCACTTGCTCGCAACAGTACGCACAGTCGACCTCCATCCCGACGTGCCGCAGCTGCCGCAGCAGTACCGTGCGGTTGATCAGGTTGTCCTCGACGACGAGGATGCGCGCGCTCGCGCCCGGTGCCGGGCGCGGGAGCGGCGTCCGGCGGCGCGCGG